>JAGFNQ010000753.1:1179813-1233543 GCA_024364735.1 Boesenbergia rotunda
AGAACGAATGTTACTTCCTTAGTTTTAGGCCTATAACCCAGTCCGACCTTGTTATATACAACCCTTTGACTATTTATATCATGTCTAGGTTACTAGATCCTACTTGGAATTTCCTTAGGGCCTTTGTGAGGTTATCTACTTGTTGCCTTAACTCCTTATTTTCATTTTCAATATGTGAAACATGTGAAGAGGTAGAGCTAGCATGCAAATCTTTAAGTTTAATAGCTTCTACTCTAAGCATGACAATTTCTTCCTTAAGGTCCTTAATTCTACTTTTAGCCTTAGCTAAATCCGTTTCGTGCTAGAATAATTTTCACTAAGGTAGAAGAGGGTAAGTGGTATACCTCACTTACCGAAGCTTCTGACTCTGATGATGATGAGGTGGAGGAGCTCTCATCTTCACTGCTTGAGCTTCGTTCATCGTCTGAAGAGTCTGAATCATCTTGTGTCATAAGAGCGAAGTGGGAGACTTGCTCTTCTTCTTCCTCTGAGGATGAGGGTTCGTCCCAAGTCGCCTTAAGGTTCGTGACACTCTTCTCCTTTCTCTTTGACTTCTTCTTGTCATTCTTCTTCTTCTCTTCCTTCTTGTCCTCCCTCTTCTTCAACTGGGGACATTCTTCATATGTCCCTCTTGATGACAGTTGTAGCAGATTATCTCCTTGGCCTTACCCTTACCTTTGGCCCCTTTCCTAGCATATGATTTGTTAGAAAAACTTTTAAATGCTTTACGAAATCTCCTTACCATAAAGGCCTCTTGGTCACTGTCCATAGAAGCACTTGACTCATCTGAGTCAGAGGATGATGAGTAGATCACCTTCTTCTTCTCCTTTCTCCTCTTCTTCTCCTTTCTCCTCTTCTTCTCCTTTTCTGCAACAAAAGCAATACCTTTCTCTTTTGCCGAAATGTTAGCTTGCTCGAGCATTTCAAATTCACAAAATAGATTGTCTAATTTAACTAAGGGATAAGTCCCTCGATACCTTGTAAGCATCAACCATGGATGCCCACAGGGTGGTTCTCGAGAAGGCTTATAAGACATACCTGACAATGTCCCGGTTTTCAATTTTCTCTCCAATTACATGGAGCTCGTTGATCACTTCCTTTACCCTTCCATGCAGCTGACTGACGGTCTCGTTGCTCTTCATGGAGAGATATATTGTAGTTGGGCCACCAACAAGTCCTTCTTGGCTCTTCTGGACTCGTTTGACCCCTCGTTCAGTTCTACCAACTTGTCCCATAGCTCTTTGGCGCTCTTGAATGGCCCCACCTTGTTCAGTTGCTCCTTCGAGAGCCCGCACTGCAGTGTAGTGGTGGCCTTGGCATTTGACTGCGCCCTTTTCATCACTTCTTTAGACCATGTTCTCATAGGGGTAGGATCTCCTCTTTCATCGACGGGCTCCTCGAAGCCATCTGCAATACTTATCCAAGTTTCTATGTCATTCATAAGATAGTACTGCATTCTACCTTTCCAGTACGCGAAGTCGTTGGCGTCGAAGAATGGTGGTCGTGCGGTGGAGTATCCCTCTTGAAACGCCATTACAAATGTTCTGGTTGATTGTTAGATCTTCTAAAATGCACCGGCACTGATACCAACTGAAAGATCGATGTGGGCGTGCAGAGGGGGGGGTGGGTGAATGCACTTTCTTTGATTGTTTGATCTCTACACAGATGTTAGCGCAGCGGAAATAATATGTAAAGATAATAACAATACTAACAAAAAATTCTTTTACTTGGTATCCACCCAGATGGGTGACAAATCCAAGGATCCACGTTGCGAGCACCACTTTTCACTATCGAAAAGTCTCCTTGAGGTGGAGAAACCTTTACAGCAAAAGCTTCATCTTTACAGGTGTAGAAAGATGATGGAGGAAGCAAGAAATCACTCTACAATTTGGCAGCACTTCGTTACTGTACGGAACTGTACAGACACGTTGAACGAGGCCTCCTTTTATAGGTGAAAAGGACAGATTCGCAGTCTGTCCAGACGCCCACCAGTCGACTGCCCCTGGGGTAGTCGACTGGCCCAGCAGTAAATGCTGGCCATCGGCTAGCAAATAGCTAGCCAACAGCTAGTTTTGGGGTATACCAGTCGACTGCCCCAATGCCAGTCGACTGGTCCGAGGCTGCGAACTCTCTGTGAGTTTTGGCAGTCGACTGCCTTCGGGCCAGTCGACTGCCCTGCCTCCCAGCTCAGCTCCAGCCACTTCAAACCTTCTCCTTCGCGTGTGCCTTCAGGTCTGCTCCCTTGGCTCGCCCCTTGATGTCCTCTTTCTCTGGCTATCGTCCCTCGGATGCGCACACAAGCCTTCCCTTGGCTTGCCTCCATGCCACCCTTCACGTGTGCCCTTTGAAGTCCACTTCCCGGCTTGCCCTTGGAGCTCTCCTCCCTCGGCTCTCGTCCCTCGGATAGGTCCACCAAGTGTGATTTTCCAAGTCCTACAAACTCAATCACACAAATCAAATAAAACATAACACTCTAACTTTAAACCTATTTTCTCACTCATAAAAACCATGATCTTCCAATCATTCAAGGGCCGATTGCCTCAACAAATTTATCTACTCATATGTAGGTGTCTAAATTGGTGGTGTACTTAGGATACATATTTTGTTCTTTCATTATGGTTTTTGGATATACTTGTGGATATATATTTTAGTTATATATACTTCATCACAATTTAATAATTGTGAAGTCGTTTCAAATCTATTACTTCTGTATTATACAAAACAATGAAGTCATTTCAAATCTACTACTTCGCATTACAAAACAACTAAAACAACAGATATATATACAGGTCATGATATTACATAAAAGTACATGGTTATGCAATTTCATATTTTCACAAGCACAAGTGAGCCTCTCCCATAGTTGGTGTAGTTTTGATATTTTGATACTTTTAATGGTTTAACAATGTGCCACAAGCACAAGTGAGCCAAATGTATCACCCTTATGGATCAAGCACCCTTTTTCAAAGCTAATGTGTCCAAGTTCATTCTATACTTCCATAAAACACATTCCAAGGCCTCTTCTTAAGGATGTAAACTCCGATTCGGGAAGAGGCTTGGTAAAGATGTCGGCTAGGTTCGACTTTGATTCAACATAGTGTAATTCTATGTCTCCCCTTGCCACATGGTCTCTAATGAAGTGATGTTTCACTTCAATGTGTTTTGTTCTAGAATGGTGAACCGGATTTTTAGTTAGGTTGATCGTGCTTACATTATCACACAAGACTTTGACCTTGGTGTAATGAAGCTCATAGTCCTCTAAGGTGTGCATGATCCAAAGGAGTTGGGAAACACATCCACCCATTGCCACATATTCTGATTCCGTTGTTGATAGGGCAATGCATGGTTGTTTCCTACTACTCCAACTAACTAAAGAAGACCCAAGGAATTGACACCCTCCACTTGTACTCTTCCTATCTAACTTGCAACCCGCATAGTCCGAGTCGGTGTATCCAATTAGGTCAACATTTGGGGTTCTAGGATACCAAAGTTCGACATTTAGGGTTCCTTTCACAGACCTTAGGATCCTTTTGACTACAATCAAATGAGGCTCTTTGGCACAAGATTGGTACCTTGCACACATATCTACCGCAAAAAGTATGTCGGGTCTACTAGCGGTTAGGTATAGGAGACTACCAATCATGCTGCTATATTGTTTAGAGTCTACCATTTTGCCTTCAAGGTCACTATCCATTTTCACATTAGTTCCTATGGGTGTAGATGCTTCCTTAACATGATCTAAACCAAATTTCTTAAGCATCTCCTTAGCATATTTGGTTTGAAAAACTTGTGTACCTTCATTAGTTTGCTTAACTTGAAGGCCTAAGAAAAAGGTTAACTCTCCTACAAGACTCACTTCAAATTCATCTTCCATACACTTGATGAATTCTTATAGGAAGTCATTATTTGTTGACCTAAAAATGATATCGTCTACATAGACTTGGGCAACAAATATGTCCTTATCCTTAGATTTTAGGAACAATGTAGGGTCAATTGTTCCTCTCCTAAACCCCTTAGACCCCAAAAATGAAGAAAACCTTTCATACCAAGCCCGGGGAGCTTGTTTCAATCCATATAAGGCTTTTCTTAATTTAAATACGTGTCTTGGATAGTTAGGGTCCTCAAACCTGGGAGGTTGTTCTACATAAACCTATTCTTTAATGATCCCATTAAGGAATGCCGATTTCACATCCATTTGGCGGAGTGTAAAACCGATGTGAGCGACATAGGCTAGTAGAATTCTAATTGATTCTAACCTAGCTACGGGGGCGTAGGTCTCATCATAATCTAATCCCTCAACTTGGTTAAACCCTCTAGCTACCAATCTAGCCTTGTTCCTAGTGATTTTACCTTGGTCATCTAATTTGTTCCTAAAGACCCATCTAATGGTCACAGTGGTCAATCAGTGGGTCTAGGAACTAGCTCCCATACTTCACTTCTCTCAAATTGGTTTAGCTCTTCTTGCATGGCCAAGACCCAATCAACATCTCCCAATGCTTCATCAATGGTCTTGGGTTCTAATTGGGAGATTAGAGCTATTTGACTAGTTTGATCCCTAAAGTATAACCTAGTCCTTACTCCTTGAGTGACATCACCCACAATTTGGTCAATGGGATGATCATGGTGATGTCTCAAGGGTCTAGAGGTTGTAGGTTCATTTACTCCTTCTTCCTCATCCTCTAGTGTGTTTCTTACTCCCCCTTGATCATTGCCCTCCAAATGTAGGTCTTGAAGTCTTTGGGCAAGGGGTTGGACTTCTTCTATATCCTTATCAATAGAAGCCTTTCTAGGGTAAGTACTCGTGGTTTCATCAAATTTGACATTTGAGGACTCCTTAATTACTTTTGTCCTCTTGTTGTACACTCTATAACCCCTACTAGTCAATGAATACCCTGCTAAGATTCCTTCATCGGCTTTTGACTCAAATTTTCTTAGGTCGTCTTTGGTGTTTAAGATGTAAACTTTACATCCAAAGACTCTAAAATAGTGGACTTGGGGTACCCTTCCATTCCAAAGTTCAAAGGGTGTTTTTCCTAAAAACCTATGTACCAACATCCGATTTTGGATATTGCAAGCGGTGTTAACCGCTTTGACCCAAAGGTAGCTAGGAAGAGAATATGCATTAAGCATAGTCCTAGCAGCTTCTTGTAGGGCTCGGGTTTTCCTCTCAACTATCCCATTTTGTTGAGGAGTCCTAGGGCATTAAAACTCATGCTTGTACCCATTTTCAACACAAAATTGTGTGAAACTAGCGTTTTGGAACTCCCCACCATGGTCACTCCTAATTTGGTTTATTTTGATGTTTTTTTCGTTTTCAACCCTTTTACAAAATCCTATAAATATATCTAGGGTATCATCCTTATGTTTCAAGAAATAGACCCAAGTAAACCTAGAAAAGTCATCTATTATCACTAAGCAGTACTTACTCCCTACAAGTGATGGAGTACTATGGCAATGAAACAAGTCTATATGTAAAAGTTGTAGAGGCAAAGAAGTGGTAATTAATGTTTTACCTTTGTGTGATGCTTTGGATTGCTTACCCTCTTGGCATGCATCACACAACTTGTTCTTTTCGTACTTGATCATTGGGAGCCCCTTCACCAATTCTTCCTTGGCCACTCTTGCAATGCTCCTCATGTTGACGTGTCCAAGTCTCCGGTGCCATAGCCACCCTTCTTCTTCTTTGGACATTAGACACTTAACAACATTGTTAGTAGCATAAGATAGATCAAGATAATACAAGTTTGCCTCTCTAAACCCTTCTAATATGATAGTGTTTGATTCACTTTGTCTTATTACACATTTCTTAGCATGAAATTCTACTCTAAAATCGGCATCACATAATTGACTTACACTTAATAAATTAAACTTCATATCCTTAATTAAAAGTACCTTATGAATTGAAATAGTGGGAGATACCTCAATTGTGCCCCTACCAATGATCCTTAACTTTCCACTGTTCCCAAAGGAGACGGTCCCTTCTCTTAAGTAGCTAATAGTGGTGAACTTGCT
Source organism: Boesenbergia rotunda (assembly GCA_024364735.1). NCBI lineage: Eukaryota > Viridiplantae > Streptophyta > Magnoliopsida > Zingiberales > Zingiberaceae > Boesenbergia > Boesenbergia rotunda. The sequence goes on from JAGFNQ010000753.1 coordinate 1,185,826, forward strand.
CACATCTCCGGTCATGTGTCTTGAGCATCCACTATCATCTATCCACAAGGTTGGGGCCTCCTTCACTTTTACCTAAACACGAAAAACACACTCTTTTGGTACTCATATTTTTGATCCAGAAGAATCATTTAAAAATTTCTTAGGTACCCATGCCTTCTTTGTGGTTCCCCTATCCCCTAGTCTCCTAGATGCACCAATCCTACCGGTAAGTGAGACGAATGCTACTTCCTTAGTTTTAGGCCTATAACCCAGTCCGACCTTGTTATATACAACCCTTTGACTATTTATGATCATGTCTAGGTTACTAGATCCTATTTGGAATTTCCTTAGGGCCTTTGTGAGGTTATCTACTTGTTGCCTTAACTCCTTATTTTCATTTTCAATATGTGAAACATGTGAAGAGGTAGAGCTAGCATGCAAATCTTTAAGTTTAATAGCTTCTACTCTAAGAATGACAATTTCTTTCTTAAGGTCCTTAATTCTACTTTTAGTCTTAGCTAAATCCGTATTCGTGCTAGAGATAATTTTCACTAAGGTAGAAGAGGGTAAGTGGTATACCTCACTTACCGAAGCTTCTGACTCTGATGATGATGAGGTGGAGGAGCTCTCATCTTCACTGCTTGAGCTTCGTTCATCGTCTGAAGAGTCTGAATCATCTTGTGTCATAAGAGCGAAGTGGGAGACTTGTTCTTCTTCTTCCTCTGAGGATGAGGGTTCGTCCCAAGTCGCCTTAAGGTTCGTGGCACTCTTCTCCTTTCTCTTTGACTTCTTCTTGTCATTCTTCTTCTTCTCTTCCTTCTTGTCCTCCCTCTTCTTCAACTGGGGACACTCATTCTTCATATGTCCCTCTTGATGACAGTTGTAGCAGATTATCTCCTTGGCCTTACCCTTACCTTTGGCCCCTTTCCTAGCATATGATTTGTTAGAAAAACTTTTCAATGCTTTACGAAATCTCCTTACCATAAAGGCCTCTTGGTCACTGTCCATAGAAGCACTTGACTCATCTGAGTCCGAGGATGATGAGTAGATCACCTTCTTCTTCTCCTTTCTCCTCTTCTTCTCCTTTTCTGCAACAAAAGCAATACCTTTCTCTTTTTCCGAAATGTTAGCTTGCTCGAGCATTTCAAATTCACAAAATAGATTGTCTAATTTAACTAAGGATAAGTCCCTCGATACCTTGTAAGCATCAACCATGGATGCCCACAGGGTGGTTCTCGAGAAGGCTTGTAAGACATACCTGACAATGTCCCGGTTTTCAATTTTCTCTCCAATTACATGGAGCTCGTTGATCACTTCCTTTACCCTTCCATGCAGCTGACTGGCGGTCTCGTTGCTCTTCATGGAGAGGGATTGTAGTTGGGCCACCAACAAGTCCTTCTTGGCTCTTCTGGACTCGTTTGACCCCTTGTTCAGTTCTACCAACTTGTCTCATAGCTCTTTGGCGCTCTTGAATGGCCCCACCTTGTTCAGTTGCTCCTTCGAGAGCCCGCACTGCAGTGTAGTGGTGGCCTTGGCATTTGACTGCGCCCTTTTCATCACTTCTTTAGACCATGTTCTCATAGGGGTAGGATCTCCTCTTTCATCGACGGGCTCCTCGAAGCCATCTGCAATACTTATCCAAGTTTCTATGTCATTCATAAGATAGTACTGCATTCTACCTTTCCAGTACGCGAAGTCGTTGGCGTCGAAGAATGGTGGTCGTGCGATGGAGTATCCCTCTTGAAACGCCATTACAAATGTTCTGGTTGATTGTTAGATCTTTCAAAACGCACCGGCTCTGATACCAATTGAAAGATCGATGTGGGCGTGCAGAGGGGGGTGGGGTGGGTGAATGCACTTTCTTTGATCGTTTGATCTCTACACAGATGTTAGCGCAGCGGAAATAATATGTAAAGATAATAACAATACTAACAAAAAAATTCTTTTACTTGGTATCCACCCAGATGGGTGACTAATCCAAGGATTCACGCTGCGAGCACCACTTTTCACTATCGAAAAGTTTCCTTGAGGTGGAGAAACCTTTACAGCAAAAGCTTCATCTTTACAGGTGTAGAAAGATGATGGAGGAAGCAAGAAATCACTCTACAATTTGGCAGCACTTCGTTACTGTACGGAACTGTACAGACACGTTGAACGAGGCCTCCTTTTATAGGTGAAAAGGACAGATTCGCAGTCTGTCCAGACGCCCACCAGTCGACTGCCCCTGGGGTAGTCGACTGGCCCAGCAGTAAATGCTGGCCAACGACTAGCAAACAGCTAGCCAACAGCTAGTTTTGGGGTATACCAGTCGACTGCCCCAAGGCCAGTCGACTGGTCCGAGGCTGCGAACTCTCTGTGAGTTTTGGCAGTCGACTGCCTTCGGGCCAGTCGACTGCCCTGCCTCCCAGCTCAGCTCCAGCCACTTCAAACCTTCTCCTTCGCGTGTGCCTTCAGGTCTGCTCCCTTGGCTCGCCCCTTGATGTCCTCTTTCTCTGGCTATCGTCCCTCGGATGCGCACACAAGCCTTCCCTTGGCTTGCCTCCATGCCACCCTTCATGTGTGCCCTTTGAAGTCCACTTCCCGGCTTGCCCTTGGAGCTCTCCTCCCTCGGCTCTCGTCCCTCTGATAGGTCCACCAAGTGTGATTTTTCAAGTCCTGCAAACTCAATCACACAAATCAAATAAAACATAACACTCTAACTTTAAACCTATTTTCCCACTCATAAAAACCATGATCTTCCAATCATTCAAGGGCCGATTGCCTCAACAAATTTGTCTACTCATATGTAGGTGTCTAAATTGGTGGTGTACTTAGGATACATATTTTGTTCTTTCATTATGGATTTTGGATATACTTGTGGATATATATTTTAGTTATATATACTTCATCACAATTTAATAATTGTGAAGTCGTTTCAAATCTATTACTTCTGTATCATACAAAACAATGAAGTCATTTCAAATCTACTACTTCGCATTACAAAACTACTAAAACAACAGATATATATACAGGTCATGATATTACATAAAAGTACATGGTTATGCAATTTCATATTTTCACTAGCTCTTCTAGTTCTTCCTTGGGTAGCTTAGTGCTCACAATCAGAATTATTGAAAGAGTGAAATTTATGTACTCAGATTTCATCTTTTCAGGTACCATTCAATGGTACTATATTTCACAATATACATTATGGTCGGTTGTCTGCAACAGAGGAGTAGGTTGGTTCTTGCTGATTACCAAAGTAACTACCATCAAAGTGGAAATACTAGAGATTCATCCCTTGTTCTTTCAGTTTTATGATGTTGCTCGGCGTGTCGCAATTCACGAGATAATCTTGAATTTTCCTGAGAAGTCTTAAACCTGTGGAGTTTTTCTAATGATAGGGTTTTTTGGTGCTATATTGTTATTGTGAAAGTCTATTTATTGACACTAACTTTGTTATTGTAAAATTGATGCAGATTCCTTTAGACCTTGTTTTATTTTTAATATCATTGAAGCTTTTTTTCAATATGATTGTTATTCTTATATATATAAATTTAAATATATAAATTAAATTCTAAATTGTAATTTTTTTAACCCATAATAAAAATTATTATATGTTATAACCATGGAAAATTTAAATTTAATTAAAGTGTGGCTATAATCTATACCCACAGAAAATTAAAAATCATATCGCTATAAGCTATACCCACGGAAAAAAGACTTTTGCACTAAAGTATATAGTGACAAAATTATTTCCGTGGGTAATTACTTGGTGATTATTTATGACGATTTTTAGTTCTGTCACTAAAACCTCTAGTGATACAATGAAATCCGTAGGTATAAGTTGAGGTATTTTCTGACGGTAATGAGTACCGTCACTACATGTTATACTGACGGAGAAAAAACCGTCGGTAAAGGCATAGTAAAAATGACGGAAATGAACGCCCGTGGGTATAGGCTTTTGAGGTCTATATCCACGATTTTCATGCTTTTACCTATGATTTTTTACTGTGGGTATATGACAATTTTCTTGTAGTGCCATTTACACACCATATCCTATAAATCTACTTCTAATAGTAGTATGTAACTTTGCGTATTTTCCATAACGTTAAATATATCTAATGAACCTGCGTATACTGCCTTTTCCACCGGCGCAAGCTTATCACGATTCATCTGCCAAAATAATAAAGTTTAAAATGCAATAGCAAGTGTTGTACTAATTCTTTGAACAATCAAACCAGGAACAGATGACAAAATGTAACAAATTAGATTAATAGAAAGTATATGTGTAGCTTCAACAATCTGACAAAGAAAAATATGTCACAATACATGGAAATTATTATGAAAAATCACACAAACATGATATTGTATCTGCACACAAAAATTACTATAGATAATTATAAAGATTGGAGACATGATCATATAAATAAGAGATAAAATGAATACATAACTTACATGATAAATCAAAAAAATATTGTATCCAGTTTTATCAGTAAGATCACATTAATCAATAGTAGCATCTTCTAAATATTCATCGCTAGACTCTATTAATTCAACATTTTCGTCATTGCTACAAATATCTCCATCATCTATATCCTCGTAGGTGACATTAATATCTACACGTAATTGGGATGTAGACTGGAGTTGAGAATCAACTGAATATCTCTCTACATAATCATTTTGCATTGCATCATGATTATGTGAAGTGATGGTGTTCAGCATTTCTATAGTTGACCGAGTCTTCATTCGACAAACAGACATCCATTGACTAGATCTTCGTCTCCTCGTAGGGTATTCAAGATAGAAAACTTAACCCGCTTGTACTCCAAAGATAAAAAGTTCAAACTTATTGAACCTTTTGTTCCCATGCACCTCAACTAAATTGTAATTTGGATGTATTCGAGTACATGTTCTTGGAGTCGGATCGTACCATGCACATTTGAACAACACACATCTTTTTAAAGGTAATGCAGGGTATTCAGCCTCTATGATTTCGTCGAGTATTCCATAATAATCGAACTCAATGTTATTATTCTCCATAGATCCTTTGACGCATATACCAGAATTGTAGGTTAACCTGTTTGATTCTCGGTGTCTGACATGGAATTTTAGGCCATTAACATAGTAACCAGAGTAAACCATTATTTTATGGAGAAGACCTGATGCAAGATTCAATATCCTATCATCTTCGACATTTGAAATTCTACGATCTTTCACCTATGAAAATAATGTTAACATAAATTAGAAGATTGAATAATATTTCTTAAAACTCAAATTTATTCAAGTAAAATTGTTGTAACTTACATACATTTGGAACCATAATGCAAATTCTGTCTCTAACTTTGCAGCTATTTCACTAGCACCAAAAGATAGATTTTGCATATATAATTGTTGTTCGTATAAGCTGGCAAAGAATTTATTAGATAATTAAAACATTTAAAATGCTCATTGTAACATTTTAAAATGAATATAAATTTTATTAGAGAAGGTAACTTACTTTATATATGGTTTGACCTCATTACAGTTTAGAAGTATGTATGTCCTGACAGCATGGTATTCCTGTTCAGTTAACCATCTAGATGAAGCTCTACCAATTGCCTTGCTAGGATACTTGAAAATAGAAAGCATCGAAGGGTCGATCGGCTGAACATCATCAAAATTTCTTGGACATTTGTGATGTCTGGTTTTTACATGATCAGCAAAATAATATGAGCAAAAAGAGGATGCTTCTTCAACCAGATAAGCATTACTTATTGACCCCTCAACTCTTGCTTTGTTACGAACATTATTCTTCAATTTCCTCAAAAATCGTTCAAATGGATGCATCCATCTGTACTAAACAGGTCCAGCTATTTCAGCCTCGTACGGTAAATGGACTGGCAAATGTTCCATTGAATCAAAAAAACTAGGAGGAAAAATTCTTTCCATTTTACATAGTATGAGAGGAATGTATGTTTTTAGACGAACCATATCATCCACCATAATACACTTTGATGTCAGATCTTTAAAAAATAAACTCAATTCTGTGAGCGCTTCCCAAACATTCCGAGGAAGTAAGTCATGAAAAGCTACTGGAATAAGTCTTTGCATAAACACATGGCAGTCATGACTTTTCATTCCGAACATCTTTAATCTGTTCATATCGACACATCTACTCATATTAGAAGCATACCCATCAAGAAATTTTATTTCTTTCAACCAACTACATAATGCTTGCTTTCCATCTTTGTTCAATGTATAACAAGCCTTTGGATATCTGTTAGATGTTTTATCCTGATACAATTCTGGTCTGTTAACTAGCTCTTTTAATTCTTCACGTGATTTTGCAATGTCTTTAGTTTTTCCAGGGACGTTCATCACAGTGTTGAATATATTATCGAAGACATTTTTTTTCAACATGTATAACATCTAAATTATGTCGAATTAGCAGATACTTCCAATAAGGTAGCTCCCAAAATATACTCATTTTCTTCCATCCACACTTGCACATCCGGACAATGTACTTGTTTATGTCATCTGCACCAGGTTGAGAAACTGGAAGAAATCCATAACTGTCAATTTGTTCAATAATATCTTCACCTGAAGCAATGACTGGAGGAGATTTGCTGACTATTACATTCTTTAGGATTTTTTTTTATTTCGCCGAAAAGGGTGATCAATGGGTAAAAATTTACGATGGTTATCGAACCAAGAAACATTCCCACTGCAAGGTAATGAAAATGCATCAGAGTTCATCATGCAATGTGGGCATGCTAATTTTCCCGATGTACTCCATCCTGACAACATCGAATATGCTGAAAAATCACTGATTGTCCATAATAATGCAGCATGTAATGTAAAATTAGTTTTAGTTGCAACATCATAAGTCAAGGATCCTACATTCCATAAATCACTCAGCTCAGCAATCAAAGGTTGGAGGAAAATATCTATCTTCTCTTTAGGATTGCTTGGACCAGGTATCAGTATAGTAAGGAACATAAATTCATCTTTCTTGCACATCGATGGCGGTAAATTATACGGTGTTAATATAACTGGCCAAGAAGAATATTGTTATCCTGATTGACCAAATGGTTGAAATCCATCTGCAGAAAGTCTCAATCGCACATTACGTGGTTCCATATTAAATGAAGGAAACACACTATCAAGATGTTTCCATGCAGGGGAATCACAGGGATGACACATTAGACCTCCATCGTGTACATGCTCATGATGCCATATCATGTGACTAGCTGTAGCAGTAGATGCATATAAACGTTGAAGTCTTGCAGTCAATGGAAAGTAATATATCACTTTCCAAGCAATCTTTTTCTTTTTCTTCCCGGGTATGCGAGTAAGAGGCTTATAACGAGGATGACTACATATTTTACATTCACTCAGTTCATTGTCTTCATTCCAAAATATCATGCAGTTATTGATACAACAATCAATCTTCTCAACTGACAAACCTAAACCATTGACCAATTTTTGGTATTATAAAAGCTATCGGTTATTATGTTATCAGCAGGAAGCAACTCAGACATCAATTGACATATGTCATCGTAGCATCTTTCTGAAAAATGATGTTCTGCTTTCAAATTTAATAATCTTGCAGTAGCTGAAAGTTGCAAATGACCAGAAGGAATGTCTTCCCAGAGTTCTCTTTCACTGGCATTTAACATTTCAGATAATTGTTGATATTCTTGTGTTGGTATATCATCTATATGAGAAAATTGAACAACATTGATTGCATCCTCAACCATTGTTTGCATTCCAATATTAGTTGTTGTATCAGGTGCAACAACATTTATATCAGATGTTGAACCAGCAGAAGGTCCAATTGGTTCGTACACATAAGGTTCTCCGTGACAGTACCAATTATAATAATTTGGTACAAATCCATTTCTACATATATGAACTCTTACAGTGTCCTTATCATGAAAAGCTCTGTTTCTGCATTTTTTGTGATTACACGAACATCGTAATTCGGAACCATTCAAACATTCAGGATGACTTTTAGCAAAGTTCATAAAAGTTTCCAGTTCAGAAACAAAATCATCTCTGATAAATCCCTTATCTAATCGGTTGTACATCCAAGCTTTGTTCATATACATTTTTGTCTAATAATGAGTAATTCAGTTGTAGGATGAGAATATCAAACAAATAAAATTAAATTAAACCTATATCACAATTTTATATTAATTACATGTCATAAATAAACTATCAAGGTAATAACTAGTAAGGTAACAAGTAAGATCAATCTATATAAACAATGAAAACACGCACTAGTAAGATCAATCTAAGTAAGATCATTTCTAATAAATTACTAATTTACACCATATAATAATAACAAAAATAAATATAATTAATAATAAAAATCTAAGTAAGATCAATCTAACACATAATGTAAGCATTACAACCAAAATAAAAATAAAATAGATATCTTAAATCAATTGCACGTCTAGAAGGGAAGCAGCAATTGCAGTAACCTATATAAGTACAAATAAAATCAAATTAATAATAAATAATGGAGTATTAAGGTAACGGCGCGTGCCAATTGGCTAGCCAGAAGCCGAATTGCCACGCTAGAACCACCGGCAGCAAAATTGACACGGCGACGTGCCCAAGAACCGCCCGAGATACGAACGGGCACGCCGCCAGCCCAATGGGCCGCTGACCCATATGGCCAAGCAACGGCCAAATTGGCCCGCTGGCCTTCCGGAAGGCCCAATTGGGCCTGCCGGGCCTGCGGAGCTGCCCGGCAGCCCAATTGGCCTGCCGGAGTGCCAATTGGCACGCCGTCAAGCCAGGGGTCAGCCAGGGGAGGCCGCCGGCTTGCCCCTTGGTCGCAGGGGCACGTAGGGGCGCCGGCGTGCCCCAGGGGTGCCGGCGTGCCCCCAGGGGCGCCGGCGTGCCCCAGGGCAGCCGGCGTGCCCCCAGGGCCCCCGGCGTGCCCCCAGGGGCGCCAGCGTGCTCCCAGGCCGTAGGGGCACGTCGGCATGCCCCAAGGGGCGCCGGCATGCCCCCAGGGGCGCCGGCATGCCCCCAGGGGCGCCGGCATGCCCCCACGGCCGTCGGCGTGCCCCCAGGGCCGCCGCCGTGCCCCGAGGCCGCAGGGGCACGCCGGCGTGCCCCCAGGCCACAGGGGCATGAAGGGGCAAGCCGGCCTGCTCCCAGGGGCGCCGGCGTGCCCCAAGCCGCAAGGGCGTGGCGGTGTGCCCCAAGGGTCACCGCCGTGCCACCTCGGCCACGTCCGTGGCCCCAGGACCGACGCCGAACCCCTGCGGCCAGCGGAGACTCCCCTCGACGGAGAGACGATGGACGAAGGAGAACGATCGACGGAGAGACGCTTACCGACGAGACGAGGAGAATGATCGACGGCGCCGACAATTGCGAGCGAGGAGGATACGCGTGCGTGTGAGGGAAAAATCGATTGTGACCTAATTAACCAAGGGTCACTGACGGAATGTCGACGGATCCTATTCTGTCGGTATAATTTTCGCGCCGAAATATTTAGGCTTTTTCGATAGGCGCCGAAACCACGTTTCCGACGGAAATCACTGTTCCGTCGGAAATTAAATACAAATTTTTTTCGAAAAAAATTCCACTTCCGACGGAAAACACTGTTCCATCGGAAACTTCTGACGGAATAGAGCTTCCGTCAGAAATTTCCGACGGAAGCTCTGTTCCGTCAAAAGTTTTCGACGAAACAGTGATTTCCGTCGGAACACTTCGTTTTGGCCAGAAGGGATTTTCAATTTACCGACGAGAACAATGGAATTTACCGACGGAAAATTTATTCCGTCAGTAAATTCCGACGGAATCCAAATTCTGTCAGAAAAATACTGACGGAATGAATTTCCGTCGGTAAACCTCAATTTTCTTGTAGTGGTCTAGTTGGTTAGGTGCATCACATCAGTTTTGTTAAAATTTTTAAATATGTTATCACATTTACACATATATGCAAAAGTCCATTTTAATCCTTTTTGTTTTCCACTTATTGTAAAATAGTTCCTTCTCTTTTCGGGTTGCCAAAATAGTCTCTCATATTTCAAAATATTTTTCAAATTCATCCTCCCGTTAGATTTTCACCCATTGATCAACCCATGTTCATCTCTGTTATTTGTTACTTATCCAAAAATAGTTCTTCCTCTTTTTAGGCTACCAAAATGGTCCCTCATGTTTATCAATATATTTTCTGAATTCATCTTTTCTATTAGATTTTCATTAAAAACAAACGAAAATAAAACCCATTACTTATTTTTATCTCTCGTTAGTTCATTTTTAGATAAAGAGATATTCTTGTAATGATGCATGATATGAATGGAAATTATCTAATCCCTGGCCTGACCTACTAGCATATCATGAAAGCATTTATATTTTTTCTTATTATAACTTAAACTTTTATAGCGTATCAAAACAGTTTATGTTTTTTATAAATTTTTTTCTTATTGTTTTATAATTGATATTATGTATTGATAATTCAAAATTAATTTAGGTGAAAGAAAAAAGGTTTTAATTTGACAAACATGTGAAGAAATGAATTAACAAGATATATGAATGGGTGATGGGTTTTATTTTTGTTTATTTTTAACAAAAATTTAATAGAAAAGATGAATTTATGAAATATTTTAAAATATGAGCGATCATTTTGGCTACGGATGACAATTTACCCAGTGGGTTAGGGGCCCCGCAGGGAAAACTCGAAACAGGACGGGTTCAAGGGATGTTATCGGATATGGGTTCGTATTCGGAGATGTTTTTTAATTCCTACATTAGATTGGCTGAGCAACTTCAAAAGAGTGTCCATAGTATGGGACAAGATGGTGTTCCCCCATTGGATCATCAGCAGATTATATCAACCATCCTGCAAATCGTGAATAATCCTAAGCTTATGAAAATGTCTAAACACCTTGTAAATGCTATTATGCAGTATCCTGTTATGTCTTTGGTGCTAGTTCCGAAAGAGCAGATTGGCGAACAAATGGCTTGCATGAAGGAGGATCCGGCCTTGAAGGAAATTACTGAAAGATAGAAACAGGATGTCCTTCAATGATTAAATACTAGAATGTTCCAGATGTTCGCCAACAGTTTGGTCAAGCTATGAGAGTCGGGCATCCAAGTGATGGAGCTCCACTATTAATCTTTCAGCAACTGAAGAAGCAGAAGAGGATGGCATATGTGAGGATGAATCTATTGTTCATCATACTGCTGGTGTTGGTGATGTTGAGGGCATTGATCCGTTGTAGACACCTAGATGTGGGCTTCTCTTTGGACACGGACTTCGAATTTGGAGGCGGGTACTTCTTACTTGACTTCTGTAGATTCATTTACCTTAAATGCATGGTTGTTTTTATCATCTGAGTAGGTTGCTTTACCTTAAATCAATTTTCTTTATTTTCCTGCTTGATACTTATTCTGGTTTGACCTTCGAGTAATATTTCAAATTATTCAGCTATACAGTCTCATCTCATAATTTCTGATCTAAAGGGTACTGCGTGTACTGTAGGACTATCATTTGACCTACCTAAGGTTTGGTTGACATTAGATAACCCCTACTTAGGAGATTAGTACATGTTTATTTACTTTGGTATTGGTTGTGTTTTGTTTCGTATTGATTGCGTATTATATCGTATGAATTATATGATTTTGGTTTGATTGAGGTTGTGTATATTAGTGACATGTATCATGCATTGTTTGCAAGCCGATGACCACTGGCTCCCTTATGGTTGAGACGAGTCGTCGGATATATTTTTCCTGTTGTACCACACTCAATTGGAGTTGTGTGCAAATCGTTGATACTCCCCAGGTATTTGGAGCCCCCAAGGTGCTTCGGGGTTTTTCATATCAGGACCGCAGTTATTGTGGTGTATTCGCATAGCCCCAAGTTTTGACGCTTGTATCTTGTCCACTCAACCTACCCAATGTAACGGTGGTTGGTTTGTGTACAGTATAGGTCATGACATCATGCGCATTTTATGCATTATGCATTTGCTTATGTTTGCTTCACTTGTTTGAGCTATGATTGTTGCATTTGATTGACATGCATATACGGTTATGATTTGCATTTATTATATGATCTGGATCTGCTTGGCAGTATTAGCAGTTTATTGAGGTTTTAGGAGGATTTCTGATCTTCCACCTACGTGTTACATGGTTTTGAGGTATGTTTATTTGTACATATGTATTTGTTTTATATTTTTTATTCCAAAGAATGAATACCTTTGTTTTCGCATGTTTGTTTTATCTTTTTTATTTACCATGTATTTATCTGTTTTTATACCCGTAGAGTTTCACCCGGAACTCACCACTCCTCGCCCTTCTTTTTATTTTAGCTAGGTGATAGTCGCGTCTTGTGCCGTCAGGAGAGGATCCAGCTGTCAGTCTCCAGTCTTGAGTAGGTTGTTTTTCGTTTTCGTACTCGTGTTATTTTTATCGTATTGGTGTTGCTTTGGTTTTGTTATCTTTTCGGATAGTATTTGATTTTTTTTCGTTGGTCGTGCATTTATTTACTTCCCTCGGATATGGATTTGCTGTGCTTATGAAAAATTATTTATTATATTTATTATTTATTATGTAAATTATTTAGCTGCATGGTTGTGGCTATGTGGATACCAACCAAGGGTGACTGCGTTTTATTTATGTGGAGATGTGTGTATGTATAAGTTTCAGATTGTCCACCGTACATGGGGGATGCCCGATTTTTGAGCGAGCACGGGTCTTTGGTGGCATGATATTTTAATTGCAAATCAATTTAAAGCGGGGATCGAGGTGGGTATCGGGATTTAATCCCCACATGATTGGGGATGGGGATTCCCAATTAGGTAAAATCGAAGATCGGGGCAGGGATGGGGATGACAAACCCACCCTCGCCCTGGCTCATTGCCTTCCTAATTTTGGCATTTTGTAAAGAGGAGAGACTATTTTTGGATAAGTGACAAACAAGGGTGACGAAAATAGACTTACGAATGGGTGATAAGACTTTATCTTTATTTGTTTTTAATGGAAATTTATTTGGAGGATGAATTCGAAAAATATTTTATAACACGAGGTACTATTTTGGTAGCCCAAAACGATGAGGGACTATTTTAAGATAAGTGAAAAATAAAAGAGACAAATGGATTTTACCCTCAACAAAATTGATGCATCTCTCTATATATGTATAGTCGGGGCTGATCCTAACAATTTTTAGGTTTGGATCTAACTTTAAAAAAATCCCTAAATCATAATACGCATTCATAGTTTTTTAGTTCAATAACAATTTTTTCAAATTAAATCAATATATTAAAGACAATATAAAAAACTAAACAATACACAATAATCAAAATATTTCTATTATAATCAAATAAGAAGAGAAATATATCCAAAATGATTATTGAAAAATAACCCATCTTTTACTTTTTAAAGTAAAAAAATATATATAATCAAGTTGTTTAGTAGTTTCTTTCTTAATTTATAAGATAATCAAATCATTTAATCTTTTTTATTAAATGATTGGTTGGAAAAAAATTTGACGAGCTTTAACTTTTAGAAAAATTGTTCTACACTTGCTATTGTAATCAGGATAGTGAATAAAAATTTTATAAACAATGTGAGCATTTGTAAAACATCCACCCATTTTCTTCAACTAGTTCATTATATCAATTGTCAATTTTGTTTCTCTTGATAATGAATACTTCAAGAATGTTAACTCAGAAAATAAATCGTGCTCATTAATATCTTAACAACTCCTGTAAGTCAAAGAATTTTCAAGATTCGGGTAAGACCTCAACAAGGTTGCATCATCTATATGTTGTAACCTCTCTAGATTGAAAAAAATTAAATGTTTTTTCATATTTTTGAAATTGTTCAAATTAAATTTTCATAAAAGAGCGAGCTTAATTGATTATAATGAGAAAATAGTTGATTCGAAAAGATTCTGCAGCAGAATGTAACACTTCTTCACTATTACTTACATGAAAATGATTCTTTCTTTGAACCAAGGTTCTAATAATCAGATCGGATATCAAACCGGTTGAGATAAGGGTTTAGAGATTTAGAGGTTCAACCGGTTTAATCAGGGCTCCAACCAAGATATAACCGGTATATAATAAAACATATATTTATATAAATATATGAAACTAACAACTTGCTCAACTATTTTCTTCAAGATTAGATCAACTAGGTCGAGCATGTGATATGTTTTTGTCAGGAATCCAGCACGGTATTCTTGAAAAAAGGATTAATTTTAAAAAAATTCATGTTTAAAACTATTGGGTTCAAGCAAATAACAAGTTTATTCGTTTGAGATTTTAGGTGAAAATATATTAGAATTTTGACATTTTATTTTTCAATGTTTATTTTCAGTAAGAAAGTAAAACTGCAAAAGGGGGAAAAAACTAAGCTGGTTTGCTCGATTTTTTCGGTTTGTCTGGTTCACCGGTTCAGAGTGGTTCACACCCGGTTCTTGAGCAGCCGATTTTCAGAGTCAACTCAGATCGAAAATCTAACTGATTCCTGGTTCAACCCGTTCGACTTGTCGATCTGGTCCGATTTTCAAAACGCTGCTTTAAATAATACGTTTCTCTCAAAATACAGCTTACTCCTCTCAGATGTTAATCATGACCTTATCATAACCATCTTCTTTAAATTCTTATAGAAATTAAATAATTCCTTGTAGTAAGTGTGACCTTATAAATTTTGAATTTATGTTATTCATTCAGAATTAACCATTAATTATGGATCGATCATGAGTGACACATAATAGTACATCATGACCCTCAATTGACTAGAAAATCATCGGTTGATTCCAAAACCACTCTGAACCTTTCAGCAGATATAATTAGTCGTGTCTCGTTCTTTTCACTCGTTTTATACCCACTTGGTTTAGGACATGCTTTATATGTCAGTACCCACTAGGTTGACTACATCACACCTAGTCCAAGTAATACTTCTTCGTCATGTGGATTCAAATTACTCAAGTGTGTATCTAAGAGTCTCGCACTCTTGACATGTGATAATTTGGCCAAAGACTTCGAATAATAATCCTGATGAGTGACCTGAGTATACAACTCCTTTGCAGAAGTAATGAATCCTTTATTGGTTATTCAAACATCTTCGAGCATTTCGACTTATACCCAAACATCTCGGGTTCACACCTGAGTTTAAAATCATTTGTTCTTGAATCTCATCAATAATCCAAGAATTAGTGTATTTTTTATAGTCTCGACTTTTTCTTATAGACAGTGAGTATGTGTGTAATTTGTCAAAAATAATGATCTAAAATTTTGTAGACCTCTGGCAATAATTCTCCAAGTACAAGGTTAAACCTTGCAAACAAATTTTATTTATAACTTGTCTCCATGTGTCTGATTTTAAAGTCTTTAAATATCACATTATCCTCTGCATGTTTTGTAAAGTTTTTTTCCATCAAAGAACACTTAGACCAACTCTTTGTGATTTCCCACTGTTGTTCTCATCTTCGACAAGTTCATCCATCGTGAAAGTTTCCTTGTCCAAACCAAGTTGGTTTGTCATCTCAATTAGGTTTCAGTCATTCAAATTAAAGCTTTTACTCTCGACATCATAAGCACAAAAATTGGAAGGGGGAGGACCCTCAAATCCTAGATTTCTTTCTCTTCTTCTTGCATGTGCTCTCGAGTTTATTTCGGTATTTCTCAACTCTTACAATTTCTGATTTTCTAAATATACTGTTTCGCAAATTCAATTGGTATTTGATTTTATAGTCCCTATGTGATCAATTTTTTTATTGCTTGATGATATCTGTGCACATGCAATTTTAGTACACCAAGTTTTTGGTGCGGTCGTCAAGGTCATCTGTCCACCTAAGAGCTTAGAGATCATTTCAAAGACACAAGCACCATCTTGATAAGCTTTCTCTTCTCTCCTTTCTTTGTTTGGAGTTCTTACATACCTTTCGGTTGTAACTCCATTTTTATAGAGTAGTTATATAGATTCTAAGACTAGAGAATAATATGATGTATTGTTAACCATGTTTTTTATAAGTTTATTTATCTTTTTATTATTACATAATATGTTTGTTTCATGATTTGACTTTATGGCATATACGCGTATGTGACACTAATGATGCATTTTCGTATCTTACAGGACGCAAAGACCAAAAGGTGAACCCAAATTTCTGACCCATAAAGAATCAAGACATGAGGGATTGGTCATAAAAATAGTCTAAAATCTCATGAGTGTACCATTGACTATCATAGAGTGTCATGCCCCGAAGGTATACATGCCTGACGATATGGACGGTACCTCTTGTAACAATATGAGATACAACATGATACATAACCACATAGTTGGTACAAGCACAACCACGCAAGATAATAATAACTCACTATCAAAAACTAAAAACATATAAAATCTACTCAAACATATATTGAATAGACTACGTATCGACATGACATAACACAAGTACCATAACAGAGATAAAAACATTCGACAAGTCCAAAGTCCACACACAAGACATTTATTATATGAAACGAGTCCGGAAAATCAAAGTGCAAGCAAAATGCAAAATGATATAACATGGAAAACTCTTGTTGTGACATGGGACAGGCGAATAGGACTTCCAAGTGACTCCATTAGTCCTCTATTTGCTACTTGGGGGAAAAACATATATGGGGTGGTGAATCCAAATGACTTAGCAGATAATAAAAAATAGTGCATGATTAAGTGAAAGGAGAATAAAGGTATACAGTCTTAAAGGTAATAGTCAACATAATTATAGCAAAAACATAATAAAGGCATATACCCAATCTGATCCACCAAGTATAGAACAATGGATAGAAATTACTATGGATTTACAACAATACTGTTTGTAACCACATTGAACAACATATAATAGCATATAACATGCATGACAATGTCAAGCGCACACAACATCCATATCTCAAACAAATATAACATATTATAATCATATACAACATATATATCACTAACATATACAATACATCATATGCACATGCACATGCACATGCATATGCATAGTCACTCTTACTCACCACTCCAGTTATCACGACATCTGTGTGGCCGAGTGGAGAGGACTATGACAACTGTCTAACACTAGCCACCATTGCTCTCGAGTGGCCAAGGTGGCAGTATGTAAAGTAACTATCTGGCTACATCCAAAGGGGGCCCTTGCCTGTATGCAACTCTAACTATCTCTATCTTGAGTGGCCGAGTGGGCACAACATGACATGCTGCTCACAATTCAAGCTACCATTACCCCAAGTGGCCAAGTGAGCATAAATATGGCTGACGATTCTCTCACACCATAAGAGAGACATGGTCGACAACATACATACAATGCAATAATGAGCAAAATGTAAATAATCATGTTCACGGATATAGTCATCACTATGCAGCTATATACAATCCCCACAAGATGGAATGATGGCTAGTGCAAGAGGTGTTGCTACCATGAGGTCTAAAAGTCAAATCTTGACGAAGCCAGACAGTTGCTCTCCTTATGAGTGCATGGATACAATTGAATCAACTTCAAGGTAAAACAACAAATGTCAAGCTCAAGCAATATAGGAATGGAATCATGGAGTCAAGGAAATAAGCTACTAATCAAAATCCATAACTCATGTACTAGGGTTAATATGCTAAAGAAGATAAGAAAGAAATACCTATCTAATATGTAGATCATAATGAATGTGTTCACAATCAAGAGTCGGTTTTAAAACAAAATCCTATAATATAAAGCCCAAAATTATAATCAATTCTACGATGAATCAAATAACTAAACTTAATTCTAAATTGATTTGATAGCCCCCCCTATTTGAATCAACCTAATCATCCCACAATACCTTCGCAACCATTAGTTGACAATTAATCAATCTTAGTTAACAATTTATTTCTAATTAATATAAACAAATAAATACTACCCTGAATCATTTGATTAACTCCCATAATTGTAGTTAATAGAATTTAATCAATTGGATAAAACTTAAGTTAATTAATTCGTTACGCTATAGCCGACTTCCTCTATCTCTCCAACAGTGGTGGTTATGCTTCGGAAGTGGCTTGAGCTTAGACTGAGTGGCGGCGATTGATCGTGGTGAGGAACAAGGAAAAAGGCAACAATAACGACTTGTAAGCTGGGGTGCAGACAGAAGAAACCGACAACCAAGTGGTTGCGAGTTGGCTGTGGTAGCCGTGGACTATGATGGTCGGAGCAGGGGTGAAATGGTGACAAAAAGCGATTTGCTCGCTCCCCCCTCTCTCCCAATCTGTCCCAAAGTCAATATGGAGGAGGAAAATCACATGAACTATTAGCTCAGATGTCGTGACTAATGCGCGGGGAGAGTGTGCACACCAACTTTGCCTAATTTTGACCCTAGACCTCATGATGATATGGCCAGGCTGAGTTGGAGAGGAAAAGAGGATGAAGGCTGGCTGGGCTGCACTAACGAAAGGGGTGACGACACACAGGGAGATGGCGCTCTCGCAACGGCTGGTGGCGTCGACTCTGGATCGGGAGTAGGAAAGGCGGATGGGAGTTAGTCCCGCTTTGCGGCCTCTCGAGCGACAAAGAGATCGAGAAGGAAGGGGGTGAAGGCGCTCTCACCCGCCCGGGGGCTGCGACATCGTCGACCCAGCCTTACAAAAGGGAGGTGAGCGACGATTGGAAGTTGGGAGTGGCCGTAATCGGTCGGGGAGAAGATGAGCTCGCAATGTGTCGGGAGAAGGGGGATTCGGGATTTAGGGGGTGCTTGGTAAGCGGGTTTAGAAGGTGGGAATGGGAATAAAATCTATCATTCCCATTGATGATGCTGGGTATACAGGAATCGGAATCAAAATAAGGATATGATACCCTTGATTTCAACCCACCCCCACTAGGTTATCATCAAACTCATATATAAACCTCTCAATCAAATCCATTACCATTCCCATTACCAAATTTATACCAAGCACCCCTTAGTTTTAATGAAAATGGAAAATATAAATGCATTTTGAAAATTAATCATTTCCTAATTTAAATAGGATAGCTATTTTTTTTTCTTTTATCATGTTAATCTCTACCAAATAAAAAAAATCTTTAAAATTCTGATTTTTTTTTAAAAAAATTAAAATAATTTCTTGATTACCCTGATTTTATTTGTCATGTCTTATACAAAACTTAAAGAGTTGCCCTCACTCGACGTCACAAAATAAGAGATGGCACCTAAGAAACTATGAGACATCGTGATAGGAGTCTGTCTAAGAAAGTGAGCACTTTAATAAAGTTACCTTGAAAGTAGATATCGAGTTTGAATAGACACACCAATATAATTTCAAAAATCTATATTAATATCTTGGGATAGACCATCTATATATTAATAAAACATAGATGTAGGAGAGTAAATAGAACTTAAGAAGTTAACAATTATCGTGGCAAAATTAAAATTTTAAAATCGTTTCCGTAATTTAAATTTCTTTCACATCTTCTTGCACATGCTCTCGACTCCAAAATTCAATTGGGATTAGATTTTATAATTCTCATGTGATCAATCTTTTAATTACTTGACGATAAATGGTGTTGCTCGAGACTCTCGATGCAGGGCAGAACATCAGTAAAAACTAGTGAGCCTCTAAAAACAAATAAATGAGTTTAAAAAGAAAATAATATAAACTAGCTATTTAAGAACAATAAATAATTTAGCACTGCCGGTTTAGTCCTAGTCCTCACAGTCACACAATATGCTACAAACATTAGTTATATAATATTATAATAATTACGATTTCATATATGTTATATAATATTATAATAACATCATAATTACTATAATATTATAGTAATTATCTACAACATTAACACTGATGTTTTCAATGGACTCAAGGGAAAAAAAAAAAGAAAAAAAGAAAAAGGGTTATAGGATGTTGAGACACGAGGCGAACTGAACTCATTTCCTTTAAAACACTGATACCTCAAAAACTCAAAACCCAAACCAATAACACAAGGAAGAATCTTAAAAGATAAATAAGAGAAAATTAATGCATGCATGAGAACACAAGACAGGTAAACGGGGAAGAATAATTTTTTTTTTACTTGTCCAACAGCCTTAGACAGACCTTAAAGATCAAAAGATGATCAAGTTTAGTTGTTGATAATCAATATAACACTATTCTACTATTTAGGTGATTTTTTTTTTTACAACTATAAGCCCAAATAAGCCCCATGAGGAGAAAACTCCAACTGAACTCTAAACCCAAATAAGTTGACAGACCATGTAGTTGAAGAGATGAAAAGCAGTGAAGTTGATCAGCAGAAATGGAGAGAATGCAAAGCAGCATGGTAGAAATAACTTAAAGTCCATCTTCCAACTCAATCGTCTATGTGGTTCGCTACTCCATAATCTGACTCAACAATGAGTCACTTCTTGAAATCCACTATCTTTTTTTTATCTTGAAAACCTTCTAAAATTCGAAAAACCTACTATACACTTCTCTTAAAAAAATAAAAATCAAACACAAAAGTGTTACAAGGATGATTGATGGCGGCACAAGGTGAATCACTCGCTTCCAGCGCCCCCACTAATTCATCCCAGGATCAACACGGAGGAGGTAAATCATGAAGACTATTAGTCCAGATATTATGGCTAGTGTATGAGGAAGATGAGATTACTGACTTTGTCAAAATTTAACTCAGACCTTTTGAGTTACAAGATGATTGAGAATGCAGTATCAGAGAGTTTACATGAAAATGATTACTTTCAATAGTTTTAATAATTTTCTAATTCTGCCAATGAGGCAGTAGGTTTCCAGATTTTGAGATCCCAGCAGATTCGATTTCTGTCTCGTACGGGTAAGTTTCCAGATTTATTCCAATGGAAGTCACGGGTATTTGTGATTTCTTTACTCGAGCACGATTAATCGCTGTCCCAAATATTTATAATTCGATCTTTAACTATAATATATTTTGTAAAAATATTTTCTTCAAATGGAACGCGAACTATATAACGTTGATCTTCTAGACCGTTCATCATGAGCGCTTCCTGATTTATCTTGATGATCAATAAAAAAATTTTATAAGATCGATCATCCCAAATTCATCTATTATCTATTTCAATATTTTTTTAATTGAATACTACCTCGAATACACCACTTTGCTGTACAATAAACCAAACTGTTAGCTATTAAAGAGCATATGAAGATTCCAGCTTGTTCGTATTGTTCGTATCAAATCTACAACTCTCAAAATTTTCATTGTTACATAACAATGAAATCACACCACCATCTAACTTTGCTTCTATCAATCGGATCCCAGGATACCCTGGGATGTTAGGCTTCTAGACCGTCCAAACCGAGTGCTTCCTGATTTACTCTGACGGTCGGTTAAAAACTTTCGTGAGGCCGAGCCCGATGTTAAAAAAATCTCGTTAATCATTTTTTTTCTATCAATCGGATACCCAACCACATTAATCATTTTTTTCTATCAATTGGATACCACCACCTTCTATCAATTGGATACCGGTCCCTACGAGATGGGTTGGTGGTTAATACGTGGATATTATTATCTTAAGATCAGGAGATCAAAACCTGGCAAAACCAATATGTCTGTCCTTCCCACGCGCTAGTCACAGCATACGGACTAGTAGCCCCTATGGCGACTAGTCATCATCTCAAGCATTGACAGTTCGATTCTCAACTACGACATATTTTGTAGAAATTTTTCCTCCAAATGGGGTGCGAATCTTGAGACGGGCTTTTGAACTGCCCGCCGCGAGCGCTTCCCGATTTATCCTAGCGGTCGATGGAAAACTTTCGTGAGACCGAGCCGGTTGCTCCAAGTTCGTCTGTTACCTAGTTTATCATTTTCTATCAATAGGATATTACCCTTAGGACTATAGTGCAGTGGAAGGGTGAGTAGTTGTCTCTTAAGGACTCTGATTCAATCCCTAGCTATGACGAATTTTGTAAAAAAATTTCCACTAAATGGGCACACAACCGTGGGATGTTGGGCTTTTGGACCGCTCGCCGTCAGTGCTTCCCAATTTATCTTAGCAGCCAGTGAAAAACTTTCATAAGGTCGGACCAGTCGCCCCAGATTCGACGTTATCCAACTTTATTAATCAATTTTTTTTTCTATTAATTAGATACCGTCACGGCTATGATGCAGTTGAAGGGTAACAAGTTGTCTCCCAAGCACCCATGATTTGGGGACGTGCAGTTGAAGGGTAACAAGTTGTCTCCCAAGCACCCATGATTTGATCCCCAACTATGACTAATTTTATCAAAAAAATTAATCCAAATGGGCGTACAATCATGGGATGTTGGACTTCTAGGCTGTCTGTGGAGAGCGCTTCTCAGTTTACCCTAACGGTCAGTGAAAGACTTTCGTGGGATCAAACTTGTCGTCTCAAGTTCGTTACCCAACCTAATTAATCATTTTTTTATCAATTGGATATCACCCCTGGAACTATTATGCAACTGAAGGACGTCAAATTATTACCCAGATATTCAGAGTTTAATTTTTAACTATAGCATATTTTGTAAAAAAATTCTTTAAATAGGACGTACAATCATAAGATACTTAACTTCTGGATCATCCATTACAAATGCTTTTCGATTTATCGATAGTCGATAAAAAAATTATGAGATTGAACCGGTAATGTTACCTGATTAATCTGTATTTTTTTTATATCAATTAGATGCCATCTACACGGCAAACAAAAACATTCTATGCATTTCTATTCTGAATTAACTTACCAGTTAACTCAAGTCTTAGTCGATTTAGAGTCACCCTCAACTAATTTAATACTTGGCTCAGTATTTCTGATGTCGAAATCCCATACAAGTCTAGTACCATTTGTTAGAACAAAAGGTAAACCATCATTCTCCCTCCAGACAGTCCACTCTCCAAAAAAGATAAATCATAAAGGGCATTTATCCTAATAAAGTGATCTTTTAAATGGAAAAGATGAAATACCCAATAAAATATTTTTACACCTGCTCAAAATCAATCTCAGAATACATTGTAGCAACCATAGTTTGTAGAATCGCGATCCTGGATCGTAGGATCGTACGATCCTACGCCACAAAACGATCCAGAATCGCGCAGAATCGTTTTTTGTAGCAGGATCACAGCAGGATCGGTAGGATCGAACAGGATCGGACAGGATCGTATAGGATCGGACAGGATCGGAACAGGATCGATGAAAGCTTTAAGAGGTCATAACTTTTGACTCGGATTGAACCACGTGACCTATAATATATCAAATTGAAACTCGTTCAAAGATCTACAAGTTAGTTTTAAGATTGAATCCCAAAAAATATTATTTAAAGCCTTTTAGAGGCCCAGAAGATTATTAATCTTTTTATTATTTTTTTATCTTTACATCGTTAGTGTTAGGGTTTTAAGATTATTTAAATATCTATTTAATTATTTTTTAGTTAGTTTTTGATTAATAATATTATTATATCTTTCTAAATGATGAGTCTTAAATATCTATTATCTAATAGGTTGACAATTAAATATCATCTTGTAATAAAAATATTTGAATTAAACTATTATTTTCATTATAGTGTTAATAAAAATTATATATTTTTTCATTTTAAGGGTTTTTGATAGGATCGTACGATTTTACGATCCGATCCTGACCGATCCGATCCTGACCCCAAATCGATCCTGTGTAGGATCGCGATTCTACGAACCTTGGTAGCAACCAGTTATATATCACTTACATCACCCCGTGAGGGCAAGTCAAATCCCAGACGCCCCTCGACTCCCACCCCAGAACGGTGCTTGATTTTATAGACTTTGGGGCCAACTGTGAAGAATCAAACAAAAAAAAAACATGTATTATTATAGCTCTGGCATCCACAGAAATGTGGAACTAGTTAAAAGATACTAATTCCTGAACACCCAGTCCATATTGTAGAGACGTGCAACTGCTTAATGTTGAGAGAACAAAATGTTAGGCTGCAAAATCCAGTAGGATTGTGAGCTTAGATTACATCAACACATCAAATGAAACAACCATTTTTATCAGGCGGGGATTGCAACGCATATGAAATGGACATAGTTCAACGCGGGGATGACAAGTTATTGAACACAAGTTCAGGTTGATTTAGGAATTAACTGCTACCATGAAAGACAATTCCATCTTTCCTGCGCGTAAATCAGCTTTTAGATGTGTCAAACCAAACTGGATAATATAATGCTTCATATAGAATAACAACAGCTTTGAATTCTAAAAATATAACTGGCATCAATGAGGGTAGTAGATAAAGTAAATAGACGATATCTGAAGGTGTTGAAGTTATCCCTTAGAACTAGAGAGTCTCTTGTGAATAGTCAACTGGTAGTTTAAAGACACAAGTAAAATTGTTATATCCATGAGAACTAGAAAAAAGTGCCATATAACTAAGATTACAACACTAAAATTCATACATTGAAGCCATAAGTGGGAATCAAACCCTCATTATACTACCCTGCTAGGGTGCTCAAACCTCCAAGCTAAGGGAGAAGTGTCCCAAGGACTGTTAGCAAGCATACTCACAGGTTACCTCAAATAAAATTTAGAAAAAGCTTTGGAAAAAATAAATACCTGGTCAACTCTGAATATACCTGCGTTAGTCAAAGTAAATATATCTACCAAGTTAAGAATTTCAAACATGAAGCTCAAATTGTGCAGCAAAAACAATTATATTTCACCAAATTGTGGTTCTTCTGGTCTTGTTTGTAAATTTTCATACACACTGACCAACAACTGATCTGATTGGTTTTCAATAAATTTGTATCCCTCGATGGTCTCAGCAGCCTTTGATGCAACTACACCAAAAATATGACACAGGGATCTGAAGCGTTTGACTTTGGCTGACTTAAGTTCATTATAAGTGGCAAGCCCACGCAAGTCTCTTAAGGAGACAACTTTGGCATCTTTCCTCCACCTCTTTAAGAAATATTTTGGTGGAAGCTCTTTGATATTTGTAACATCAAGTGCTTTCATCACATGACGACATTGGATGCCCACAAACTCAAATTTTTTACAACTGCATGACAGTGTGCTATCAAGAGGGTTAAATCTTACCAAGTGAACCTTCAGGCTTCCCTCTGATGTAACCTTGTATTCATAGGTTGTCTCTAGCATGCCAGAATTGTATACCATGCAATCAAAAGACAACTCAAACTCCTTTTGAAACATGTCAAAGACTGATGGCGTATATATGTTTGCAGCTTGTCTCAACATTCTTGAAGAAGCTACTATTGAGTTACTCTCAATAGCATGATAGTCGGCTGTTAATTCCGCATGTCTTCGCTCATATAACATTCTTTCATATTGTTCAAGGAATTGTGTGAGATCATTTTCTAGTCTCAGGTGTTCCTTTAGCATGGCATTCAAGCTTTCCACACATTGAGTGCTACTCATGTCTGCACAGAACATATCTCGTCGACATGCCACTGACCAATTGTCCCTATCATCAAATAATTTCTTCAACCATACATTATCTTTGAGCTCATACTTTTCCAGCATCTTTATCCATTCTGAGACAAACTCTTGAACATCCTCACAATCATAGAGACATTTGCGAAAATCAGATGCAAATGTCCTCGAACCTTGAAAAACCTGAGCCAAGTATTTTGTTGCATTTTGGTACACATGCCATACACATGTTAGGTGCTGTGTACCGGGCCAAACTAGATCAAGAGCATTAGTAATTGCCACATCTTGATCTGTCAGGACTACACTCGGAGCCATTCCATTCATAGCACTCTTGAAATTCTCAAACAACCATTTGAAAGATTCTTCAGTATCATCATAAACCAATGCTGCACCAAAAACAACAAGTTGCTTATGATGATTCACACCATAGAATATTGACATGGGTCTCCCGTAATTATCTATCTTATATGATGTATCAAAACAGACTACATCACCAAAGTACTGATAATCAACAGCAGATCTCCCATCCCTCCAGAAAAAGCATGTTAGCTGATCTTCTTTATCAAGTTGTATGGAATAATAAAATGCTGGATCATCAACTTGTCTTTGTTGCATGTACTGTAACATGGCTCCTACATCTCCTACCTTTGGAGCAACCTTACGCTTAGCATGTAAGTAATTCCGACAGAGGGAAAAAGGAAGATTGCTTTGTTCACTGACAATTAGTTGATTCAAACACTCATCTTTAACTTTTGGTTCCATTTTGGAGTCCTCTGCTGCTTCACTACATTGAACCCTATTAACAGTTCTGTGTGATTTTAAAGTGTGAGCTGTTCGTGCATTTACCAACTCATGGTTGTGATATGGGTGAAATTCACTCACCCGATATCGACCATTCTTAGCAAGTTTGATGGTCATACGAGCATGGCAACCTGTTCTCTCGCTAGATCGCATGCGATGTTGCTGCACCTGATTCCCATTCTTCTTGTTCCCATGAAATCCTTGTTTATAGCAAACATATGTCCTGGATATGATCACACCTGAAGATTTGCGGTTAATCCAAGCCTTTCTTACATCAAAGCCAATTCTTTTGGCATAGTCATTATAGAATTGATAAGCCTTCTCATCATTCTCAAACTCCATGTCGACTTTTGGTGCCCAACTCTTGTTAGCAGCATCTTCGACGGAGAAAAATGTGACTTTTTTGTATCCTCCAGCTTGCCTGACCAAATATTCAATCTTCGCCTTCTGCGATGCCATCACTCCAGTAACTGCAGAACGTGACTTTTTTGGAGCTCTGTGGGACTTTAACGTGTGAGATATAGTAGGTGCTACAAGCTCATGATTGTGCATTGGGTGGAACTCACTAATCCTGTAGCTCCCTCTATCAGTAAGTTTGATAGTCAAATGAGCAAGGCAACCAGTTCGCTCATTTTGCCTGGGTTTCTTCACATCGCTGTCATCTCTCTTGTTCCCTTGAAAACCTTCTTTGTAGCAGACGTACGTCCTCGATATAACAACTCCTGAGGCACGGCGATTAATCCAAGCTTTCCGGACACTGAATCCTGATATCTTAGCGTAATTGTTGTAAAATTGATATGCATCCTCGTCCGTCTTGAATTCCATATCTATTTTCGGCAGCCAATTGGCTTCTCCAGCACCCTCCACAACGGGATCACTCAATGCTAACTCTTCCATTCTCTTGTCCTGTCACCAAAACCCTCTTCTCTTTAGCAAAAGTTTTAAAAAAAGGCATCAAAATCTGAATATAATTCAGCGGGAAGGCATCGATAGAGCTGTAAGGGAGCCGATGCAAACGTAAAAATAACGTATTTCTAGATGAACATTCTATTTCGCTGGAAGAATAATCAAAAGGAAAGGCCAAAAAGAACAAATTTAGAGACGAAACAGAGGCAACTTAACCCTGAAGCAAAGGGATTCGAGCTGCAGGGAGATGGGGGAAAAAAATGTAAAACAAAGAGATCGAAAATTTACTTGTAGCTGAGAATCGCTGATTGATTGATTCTGTCGAAAGCTCCCGCGCTTGGCGAAGTTGCGAGGGGAGGATTCGAAGCAAAGAATGGCGGAAGGAGCGGTAGCAGAAACCCTACAAGTGGTGTTGGAAGGGATCGCCTTCCAATTCTGGTCGCGAGGTATTCCCGACGGAAGAATAAAGCGGATTGGAAAAGTGATTTGGGTTCCGCAGCGTCGTGGCGACAGATGGCGATGTATCGTTGGAAGTGGAAGATGACAATGGTCAAGATGACAGGCTCGATGGACGTTGGGTCATATTGTAAAATCATGATCCAAATGGGGAAAACCGGAAGTTTCCCATCTGACTACATGATGGAATTTTAATAAAAAAAAAAGCAAAAATGACAGCGTTTCCGCGTCTTTACGTTTTTCCAAAAAAAACTGTATTTCCTTTTTTTTAAAAAAATAATTATATTCTCTAATTTTTTAAAAAAATATCACTTTTTTTATAAGTCGAATGTTGAAAATATAAAAAATTTTTAAAACATCTAATTTTTTTAATTATTTCAAAAACTATCATTTTTTACAAATATGAATATTGAAAATAATATAAATAGAATTAATATTGTTCATATATTAAAATTGTTACTTTTTTTTTTTATATTTTTTTTTTTTTTTTTTTTTTTTTTTTTTTTTTTTTAATATGAAAAAAAAATATAAAGCAAAGATCAATATGATTATTTCACATTTCCAAAACAAGTACCTATATATTCTTTGTATGGTTTTTTTTTTTTTTTAAGGAGAGTACAATTACAATAGCCAATCGAAATACAATGAGATAATGAAAACTGCATACACTTGATGGGACTTAGTGAGGATCTGAGACATACTTAGTTCAAGCAAAAAATTAAAAAAAAAAATATTGAAACATACGACATCGATCAAAATAAATTTGGAAAGTTACTCGCATGCAGCAAGAATTGTACCGGAGACCTTACCGTCTCAAGGCCTTCTCCATACACAAGGTTACACCCTCTGGCAACTATCTATATATTGTCAGAAGGATAAAGAATATTATAATTTTTAGATAGTTAACTAACTAATAGATCTTATATTAACATCCACATCATTTCCTAAATAAATATTTTATCCTAAATTTTATATTTTATATTAAAAAACTCCTTATATCCGTTATCCTATTCATTTCCTAAATTTAGATTAGATGAACATACTTATCTAAATTTAGGGAATGAACTTAATTCTCTAAACATTAAAATATTCCTTTTAATTTTGTTTTTCACTTTCTCGTTTGCCGTTTCTTCTTCTCTGCTCAACCGTATATCATTTCTCCTTTCTGCTCAATGTTCGTTTCTTCATCTCTGCTCAACTCTCATTTCTTAAAACCTCTCACACTTTTTTTTTTTTTACAAATCGACAGCCATTCGTGAAAGAGTATTCTTAGTTTTTATTTTCTCTCTCTAGGATTTTTTTGATATTTATCGAAGATTTCATATTTTGAGTTTTGGATCACTGAATTGTGGATTGGGAACTTGTACTTTCTCATAATAATAAAAAAATATATAATTTAATCTTGATCAACGGTATCGGAGAAGGTTGAAATGATAGCAAGCTAAGGAAGCTATATCGAATGTATGTCGAGATTGAATCATATATATTTTATCTAGTGTACTAGAATTAGTGGATCTAGTTGAAGCTATCTCAGTCCTGAACTAGTTAGACCAAGACTTAATATTAAGTCCCTTGGTGAGATGTTTTGGAAAAATTGTCTTGGGCACGTGGTTACTTCAATGATGCCCATTATAACTCACCATAGCCTAGAAGTTTATTTTGAAAATACTTGCTTTAACGGACCCAAAGCTAAGTTTGAATCTAACATAAAATCAAACTACCTTAGACAAATCATGTTAATTAAAATTGAGCATCTCTCAAAACTCATAAGGTTATCATATTTGAAAATCTAAAAAAAAAAAGATGAAAATATAACATAAAAACTAACAATGACAAAAATCTCTTAAATTTCACACAATTTATGTAGGGCTTAAAAGTTTAAATCAATGGATATTGAATAGTGGGTACTCAAACATATGATTGGAGATCATCAAAAATTCACTAAGTTAAAATTCAAGGTGGCAAAAGACGATTCGCTCCCCCAGCATCCCTGTCAACCCGTCCCAGGGCTAACACGGAAGAGGTAAATCACGGGAGCTACTAGCCCGGATATTGTGGCTAGCACGTGGGGAGAGCGAGCACATAGACTTTGTCAGATTTTGACCTCCAGACTTCAAGGTGATAATACTCATGCACTAATCATCAGTTCATCCCATGGGGACACCCAAGTTAAAATTCAAAAACTTAAAATCAATGGCCTTCGAAAACAATAAAAAACTTAAGGTAATTGAATTTGGTAACTGTTCCGGAAGGAATCGACGTTGGCGGCTAGTCACCAAGGTTCAGCCCATGCAAACGCTGACGCTAGGCAAAGAACTCACACCTTGCGAGATTAACACGAGCGTTAGGGGAACACGCTGGAGGTTGTCCGGTGGAGCCCACTCCGACGCTCAAATCAGTGCCTCGATCGAGGAGATGAAGAGAAGGCAAAAAAGGTATGCGTCAAGTAGAGAGAGTGTAACCCCCTTACTGGAGGGGTTGGAGTATCTTTTATACATGCGGCGGTTGTTTCACGAGTCTCCACGATCTTTACCACATCCCTCCAATTTTCGGTTATAGCATAACCTTTGCAATGGTCCACTATGTCATTAAGTTCAGACCGTTGCAATAATTATGGGTCATGATGACTCCATGATAATTGGTGATGGTTATTCGCAGATCCGAAGAAAGGGGGACCGTTCCTTGTGGCCGAATGCTTCTTGGGCTCCGCTTTCCCGAGGTGATCTTGGGGTCTTCTAGCCCGGGGGGTCCCGGGCATTTTGCCTTCCCGAGGTGGTCTCGGAGACCTAGCTTCTCGAGGTGATCTCGGGGGTGCATCCTCTGATTTGATCTCCGGGGCGTGTCTACCCGCAGGGGGTCTCGGGGGATCCCCTTCCTGAGAGGTTCTCGGGAGCTTCGGAAAGAGAGTCATTCAGACTCGTTATATCTTGTCACATAGCTTCTTCAATCCGCATGTCAACCACGGGGTGCTCAACCCTATCATAAGCCCCTCCCTTCAAGTCTAATCGAAGGAAGTATTGCTGACCTATTAGACTAGTGTTTGCACTGAAGAAGCTATGCCACAGTGGGTCCTTGCACCCGTTACTACTTCCCTGGCAGTTATACTGGGTCCGAGAATTGTAGAATTTGCCTCGGGTCTCGAGGCAATTCCTTTATGATTTTGTCTTCCCCAAAAAGGCTTCTATGGTTTTCGAGGTACTGCAATGATACTCGTCCATCCTTCATAAAGGCGCATGCCGCTTTTTAATGGCAACAAAACCCCTTCGCGAATTTCTCGTCGCCATGTGCCCCAACTGCTCTCCTCACGATCTCTTACTGACGTGCGCAGCTATAGCAGGCTCGCATCAAGCAGTTGTTCCATGGCGCTACCCTGATGTGGTGGTTTCTTGCCGTCCACGTTCCTTGCCCCTATTGCCCACATGCGGGCTGTAACGCCCACTTTTTTTTTTTTAAAGCGGCGTTACGCTGACATACTTGAGGCATGTAACATCATACTGCAGCGGAATAACTTGAACCTTACATATACATGCCCCTACTACCATCCCTAATATAATGACATGGAACTTAACATATGAACGTCATGCTTAACATCATATCATAACATGCTTAACATCATACCATAAGGTTCATATCATATCATACTTGACATCTTATCATAAAGTTCCATAAGTCACTATTCGAGCATATAGGTAGCAAAAATAAAGTTCTTAGCATAAACGGTTAACACATTCGATTTCATGGGCCAAGTCACCATCACACACATATTTCAGGCCCTCCTGCTGCTTCCTCGTTATCCCCTTGCATGATCTGCGGTATAAGGAAAGAAGACTATAAGCACACAGGCTTAGTAAGACTCTTTCCTACTCACTAAAACGTTCGTCATTTCATAATAAGCACATAAAACATCATCATATTTATCATACCCTTGACATGGCATGATCATAAACATAAGTGAACATTCATAGCATAGCATGAGACATGGCATGAACATAATCATACTAACATTCTAAGCATAGCATGAAACATGGCATAACATAACATAATAATCTTCCCTAGCATGGTATAAGCTTAAACGTAGTAGCATGACATAATACATGGCATAGCATAACGTAACAAAAATCAACCTATATGGCATAACATAGGCATATCTTCTATCCTATCATATGAACATCTTCTTAACATAATCCTGACATAGATCATTCATGCATATCTTTTATTGTAAAGCATAAGTATAAGACATCATTATCGTAACATAATGCATATCATGTATGAATGCATGGGTGGAATGCATTTACATAAAGATGCTTAACTTTGAAAACATACTTTGAAAATGCTTAAACCTCATCATCATAACATTTGGGGTCCCCGGCTTGTACCACATACATACATCATAGCGCGCATCCCTAGTAAATCCGAGGTAGCTAGCCCCAACCTACTAGGGTAAGGACAGCATAACCGGTAGTCCCCGAACCGAGGCGCTTCTTAAGGAGCCCATCCCTGTTGCACAGCTCCGGTAGTGCCAGAACCGTGGACAGCTTCGGTAGTCCATAACCGGGGCGTTCTTAAGGTGCTCATCCCTTGGACCCATACTTCGGTCCGGTACAAGCCCATACATAAAGTAAAATACTTTTCATGCTTCATCATTCATAAGACATTCATGGCATACTCATCATAGCATAACTTGTTACGGCTCGGCCCGTCTATCGGCCCATTTACGGGTCCTCTCGACCGTCGTACCGTCGACCATCGACCGTGCCGTTTAGCATATTTATGCCTTAAAGACATAAGCATCATCTTTCATTCATCATACTTGTCATTCATCATTTTCATTCTTAGACATGCATATGTACACATCATTCATAGAGCATGGCATACATTCGTATTATCCTAAAACATGGCATATCATTCCTAAACATGGCATATCATGCATAACCATGGCATATCATTCATAAACATGACATATCATTCGTAACATGGCATATCATTCATAACATGGCATATCATTCATAAACATGGCATATCATACATAACCATGGCATATCATTCATAAACATGACATATCATTCGTAACATGGCATATCATTCATAACATGGCATATCATTCATAAACATGGCATATCATGCATAACCATGGCATATCATTCATAAACATGACATATCATGCATAACCATGGCATATCATTCATAAACATGGCATATCATCGTAAACATGCATATCATTCATAACATAAATCACATCTTACCATAGGGCCATTGGGACCCTTACTTGAAATAAATCTTAACTTTTATCCTATTAACCCTTATTGGCCGAAACTTGTGGAGTCCCAAGGCCATGTGAAAATTCACGTAATCACCATCCTTCATCCTTATATCATGGCAACACATAAACATATGCTTGAAGTTAAAGACTCAACCCTAACCCTTGGGTCCTTGGGGTTGGCCGAACCATATGGGCCTCTAGGGTGCTCCAAAAATTTCCAAAATTTATACTTAACTTCTAAACATCATAAGGGAACATTAAATAACATTATCATGATTTTTAGCATAATTATAGACCTTTAAAACATGATGGCCGAAACCCTTAAACTCAGGGTCCTCAGTTTTTTTGTTTCTTTCATGTTGGCCGAAACCCTGGGGTGTCCTAGAGTACTCCAAAAATTCCCAAAAATTATACTTAACCTCTACACATCATGAGAGAACATCAAATAACATTATCATGATTTTTAACATATTTATAGACATTTAAATCA
Source organism: Boesenbergia rotunda (assembly GCA_024364735.1). Classification (NCBI taxonomy): domain Eukaryota; kingdom Viridiplantae; phylum Streptophyta; class Magnoliopsida; order Zingiberales; family Zingiberaceae; genus Boesenbergia; species Boesenbergia rotunda. Next base: position 1,219,061 of record JAGFNQ010000753.1, read on the forward strand.
TGGTGGCCGAAACCCATAAACATAGGGACCTTGATTTTGTCCCTTTCCTGTTGGCCGAATCCCTAGAGTGTCCTAGGGTACTCCAAAAATTCCCAAAAATTATACTTAACTTATAAACATCATAAGGGAACATAAAATAACATTATCATGATTTTTAACATATTTATAGACATTTAAATCATGGTGGCCGAAACCCATAAACATAGGGACCTTGGTTTTGTCCCTTTCATGTTGGCCGAAACCCTAGAGTGTCCTAGGGTACTCCAAAAATTCCCAAAAATTATACTTAACTTCTAAACATAATAAGAGAACATCAAATAACATTATCATGATTTTTAACATATTTATAGACATTTAAATCATGGTGGCCGAAACCCATAAACATAGGGACCTTGGTTTTGTCCCTTTCATGTTGGCCGAAACCCTAGAGTGTCCTAGGATACTCCAAAAATTTCCAAAAATTATACTTAACTTCTAAACATCATAAGGGAACATCAAATAACATTATCATGATTTTTAACATATTTATAGACATTTAAATCATGGGGGCCGAAACCCATAAACATAGGTACCTTAGTTTTTGTTTCTTTCCAACATCAAATCCAAAAACTAACCCATACATCATGCTAAAAACATGGAAATCATAGGTAACTATTATACCAAAGGTGAGGGAGTCTTACCTTAGATTTCTTGATTTTTTTTCGAACCTTGAAAGAGGAGAAGGAAGAGGACTTGGTATCTCTTGACCACAACTAGTCCTTGTCACCTTGTAGGAACTTTAGATCTTGAGAGATAAGACCTCTTGTGAAGTTTTCTCCAAGGAATTCCTCCCTTTGGTGCTCGGCAAGAATGAGGAATGAAGAGGAGAGAAAATGCAATTGATTGAGAGAAGAAGTAACTCCCAAAACTCCTCTCATTATAACCCATCAAGGAGGCAAATGAAGAGCCTCTCCATGACCCTTCACCTCCTTTTACCTCTTAACCAACCTCCACTTCAATTACTCATAAGAATTCCTTGCTAGGTGAGTTGGTTAAAGCATTCTTGGTTGTACAAGAGGTCCAAGGTTCAATCCTTGGCTCATGCACATTTATTTTTATTTCATTTATTTTATTACCTTATTTTCTTAAATTCCGAAAATCCCCCCTAAAATTACCCATTATTTTTATTTTGATTTTCATTTCATTTATTTTATTACCTTATTTTCTTAAATTCCGAAAATCCCCCCTAAAATTACCCATAATTGTACTAATATCCCAATATAAAATTCTTTTATATTTATATTAATTTTACCTAATTAATACCCATTTTTGGGCTCATTTAAAGCCCATTAGTACCAAATTCCTCAATTTAGATGGGAACGTTAGGCTAATACTTTCCCATAATCATGTTAATGTGCCCAAATAAATTCCTATTTATATTTATACTAATTCTTCCTAAAAAATCCACCTATAATCATAGTACTAGAAAGCCCATATAAGGCCCATTAGCACTTGGTTTCCTCAATTTAAACGAGAAAACATGGATTTCCTAGGCCAATGTTCGTATTAATGCCTCTAGGTCCTTCGGAAAATTATCTAGACATGCTCAATATTTTCAGAAAATATTAAGAAAATTTTCCGGGTCGTTACACGGGCAGCTTCCTCCATATAAGAAGGGGAGGCGAAGACGTTCGGCCACCTTCTGGCTTCGTTGTTTGGTGAACCTCATCTTTGTCTTCTTCCTTAAGGATTCTTTTCGCGTAAGTTTTCTGCCTCCTACTCGTCTTTTTTCCTTAGGAGCCATGGAAGGTTATCAAGAGGAGTGGTTGCCTCTTCGAGAGTGAGGCTGAAGGCTTTGTAGGTGGCCATTGAGGCCTTCGACATTCCAGTCAATATGGCGGTGGTGATCCCTAAAGTAGACCAGACACCGGTGGAGCCTGCTGTATGTTTCTTTACCTTCTTTCTGGGGCAACTAGAGTCGGGGCTCCACTTCCCCATTCCTCCTTTTTCTCATGAATGTGGCCTCCTATTTTGATATCCCCCTTCACCAGATGGCTCCCAACACCTTTGCTCAGATGGGCGGGGCGTACATTATCTTCAAACTCTTCGACATCCCCCTGACCCCTCACCTTTTCCATTTCTTCTTCGTTCCGATCGGCTCGTGAGGGGCTTTAAGCTATTCGGCGCGTCCCAACCATAGGTTCTTAAGAGGGTTTCCTTCCTCGAACAAAGGGTGGAAGGAGAGGTTTTTCTTCATCCGACTGCCTGCGTGACCCTTCAGTCCTCTCTGCTGGACGGAGGATCTATTGCCTCCTCCCTCACTATGGAATTTTCTCCAGAGTCTAGCCTACCAGCACGCTAGGAATATACTCTCTGGCATAGAGTTTAGTGGCACATGTCTGATGCAGAGTGAGGAGCTCATGTACCGAACGAGCCTTAGCCCTGGTTATTGTAGAGGAAATCATGTTTCCGAGGGCGATGCACCGACTTATCAAGTGGGTTGAAGCCAACAAGGAGGCTTTGGATCCTCCCCCAGCCGCTCCTGGTGCGCCCTCTGCTTCAGCCGAGTCCTTGGAGGGGACTGCTGAATCGTCCAGTGAGTATGCCACGCCAGAGCGGGTAGAGGCTCCTGCTACGCCTCCGCCGTTTGCTAACCAGGGGACTTCAAGTCTGTCGGTTGACCCGGAGATGGGCGTCCCTTCGGGGGATGACCCACCCCCTGCTGTTGTCCATCTGGAGGGGGTCACAAAGGAGTCGTCACCCCCCGCTACCCCATCAACATCCCACTTCTCTAGATGGCAGAAGAGGAAGGTCCCAGAAGGCTTAGGCCCCAGATGGAAAAGGCTGCACCCCAGTGGCCCAAGCACACTCCCATCTATTCCTGAGGAGGATGTTCCACCTTCCGATGGTGGGGAAGCTATTCCTTTATCTCCACCTTTTCCGTCGACTGCCACTCTAGAGGCAGATGGTCGGGCCTCCGGCTCTTCTTCGGTCGACCTTGCCGAGGTCACGAAGGGTAAGCAAGCATTGCCCACCCAATATCGAATGCAGCTTGACCGTCTTTGAAAAAGGCTAGATGCGGCGTTGGAGACTTCCATGCAATCTTTCCCCCCGGTGCAGTTGAAGGAGGTCTCTGCCGAGGGTCTTTCTCCCGAGGGGACTTCCAGCTCTGAGGAGGGCGACTCCGGCCCTTCTACACTGCCACTTGGAGCTCCCACTGTCCAGTCACTTCCCCCGCGCAGGGGCTTGTTGCCTTCTGGGAGCCGGGTTGACACCCCGAGATCTCCAGGAGGGGAAGCCGTGCGAGTCTCTGCGGGGCCTCTCACTACCCTCCGTGAGTCCCTTTTGAAGTGCGTGTTCCAGGTACATGGGATGTTTTCTTGTATGCTTTATAATTCTTTGGTGCAATGGTAGGCAGCGGAAGACTGCCTGACAGCCGGTCGTGGCTTGTACGCCTGGCCAGAGATTGAGGCCTTGACCCACCGGGCACTGAGAGCAGAGGTCGCAGCTAACCACGAGCACAGAGCGGGACTTATGCAAGCGGGGATCAGCAGAGCTCTCAGAGTGAAGGTCGAGCATCAGCTGGACACCCTGTTGGCCAGGGAGTCCTCCCTACAGAGTTCTAGGCACCGGGAGCGTTTGGCGTCCGAGAGGGTTGTGACCATCACCAATGACCTGCTCTGGGTGGCTCAAGAGCAGGATCAACTTCAAGTGAAAGAGAAGAAGTTGTCGGGGGATATATGCCTTTTGGAGGACTCAACCGGGAGATTGAATGAACGTGTCAAAGACCAAGCGCGCCAGCTCGCCCAGAAGGAGTCCGACCTCATTATGGTGGCTGATCGCTTGTCTGACTTCGAGGAAGATCTGGCCCAGGCACGGTCAAAAGTATGGGCCGCCTCGAACAGGCTCAAGGAGGCTCTGGCGGACTGATGGACCCGAGATATGTGTCACGAATATGGGTCTCAAATTTAGATATTTGTAAAATTGGAAACCCTTTTTGCTAGCAAAGAATAGAAATGTAGTAAAGGGGCCACATGTCGTATTTTTCCTAGGGCTAGTTAAGGTTGTTTGAATCAAGCTCGAGTTTATGTGTTGTTGAATGTTTTTGGGTTTCAAATAAAAACTGGATTTTGCTTACAATTAGAATTGAAATCGCAATGAAAATAAAGAAACTAAACTAATGATCTAAACAAGTGGTAGCAAGTAATAACTCAACCAATGGACCACTTAATCAACCAAGGCAACTTAAACAAATTTTGGAAAACAATTCTGATGTCAAAAGCAAACCAAATGCTAAGCAATTAAATCAACACAGTAGCTGAATTTCGATTGAAGCTAATGCAAAGACTTGTTTCAAAAATCAAACTTAAGACAACCCAAATGCAAAGAAATCTAAAAACAGTTCAATACAAATCCAATCCCGAAACTTCACTTGATAGCAATTACAAGAATTCGAACTGAACTGCAGAAGGAAGAACTAAATTTTAGAGGCATTCAATTGTAAGCACGAATTCAGAATTGGACTTGATACGCAAAGGGAACAACTTTTATGCCAAAAGCTTAACTAAATTACAGAGCTGTAAATTGATGTGTAGCAATTGATGTGAAGCAAATGAATGAGAAGCAAACAAATAGAATGCAAACTTCACAAGAAAATGAAAGTGCAGAAATTAACTCAAGTGAAACAAAATTTCAGAAACCAAACATGATGTGCAGAAATGAAAGAGCTAACTTGCAGAAATTCAGATTCAAAGTTAAGCAGAAACAACCATATGCGAGCTTAAGTCGAGTGCACTAATCCAAAGTCAGATAAGATTCACAAGAGCTAGAACTCACTTGATACACTTTCAGGACTGATAAACCGACTATGCAGAAACGGACACTGAATTACAGAAATGGTAAGTTGGCACGCAAATAGGAAAACTGATACGCTACAACCGAATGCAGAAATACCGAAATGAAACTGAATGCTAAACAAACTCAGATTAAATTCATTAGCTAACTAAATGTTGTCTTCAATCTCAGGAATTAAAACTAGACACGAATTGAAATAGAAATAAATTGAAGAATTCAGACTAAGCTGAAATTTGCAGAAACAGGGCTGATACGCAATGACAACTTGATATGCAAGCAACTAAACAGGAATTAAACTGAAATTAAAAGCAATTGTGCACTAAACAAACTCCCTAGCTACTTAACTTGCAGGACTAAGCCCTAATTACGGCAGAACAATTCAGAAAAGAAAGCTACAGCAGCTGATACGAAATCAGAAATGAAACAAAATGCAGAAATGGAAATTACAGCTAACAAATTGAAAATTCACTAAGTAAACTAAGCCTCGATCTCTTCCTTAGCTCAAGAACTCCTTGCCGTCACACAAGGGTGAGCCTCGAACCCGTAAGCTTCACAAACCGCTGGGAAAACAAACTCTGCGAATCAACTCAAGCTCAACTTTGCTCAATCTGAAAACCCCATTCGATCTCCTCAATCCAGCTGTGTCCTATTGCTCTGATGGCTTGGGGATGATCCGAGCACTCCAGGTAACCCCTCCAGATAGCTCGGATGGAAGAAAGTGGTGCACAGCTGAGACCGAAGACAGCAAATGGCAGAACTGAGGAAACCTCACTCAGCCTTATTCTTGGGCAAAATTCGAGCTGCAACTTCACTGAGAGATCTTCCCAATGACCTAGAACTTGATATAATGAAGGAATTGAAGTGGTCACGCCTTCGGATGTAGAAATTGAAGAAGAAAAATGAAGAAGAAGAACGCTAAAACTGAGCTGCGGCGAAGAAGACGCGACACTGTGCCCTGTGGAGAAATTTGATTAAATACTTAGCAATGGACGACCCAGATTTCCTTAACTCAATCCAACAGTTGGATCTCATCCGATCTGAACCAAAATTTGATGATGTTGATCAAAGGTCAGGATCTGCCTCCCAGTAACTCGGATCCTCCAGATTTACAACGGATGGCTCAGATCAACCTGATCTTTGAATGAACGATCTAGATCCCTCTGATCTTGATCCAACGGCCGATTGATCTCTGATTTGGATGAAACCTTCATAACTTGATCCAAGTGCTTGATTAACCTTAACCCCAGCTCGGATTCACCAGATCAGTGGCGGATGGTCCAGATCTTCCCTTTTCTTGAATGGATGGCCTAGAACATCTTGAGCTTGATCCAACGGTCAGATCACTTCTGATTTGGCTGAAATTCTCAGATCTTGATCTATGGTCATGATTAACTCCATCGTTAACTCGGATTGACCAGAAGTTGACCGATGGCTCAGATCCAACCGTTCTTGAATCGGACGACCTATATTAGTCGATGCTTTATCACTCGATCCGGGTCCACTTCAACTCAAGTTTGACCCAGCCTGATCTAGGTCCATGATCCTTCCAAGCCTGCAAAAGTAGATCAACAATTTAGTGGCAAAATAATTCAAATATATCAAGATTTACAATAAAGCCCAAAATAGAATAGATTCATAAAACCTAGGCTAAATTCGATATTAAACAAGTAAAATATGGGTCAAACTTGGATTTTAGCAACTAAAATGATCAACAAAATGATACCTATCACGGACCACGAAAAAATGTCTGCTGAGATGAAGATGCTAAAGCATGCCAAGGAGGCAGCAAAGGCCGAACTGTGCAACTTTCGGGCTGCTGAGGCTTCCCGTATTAAAGAGGTCGAGACAGACTTCAAGGTTAAGTTTCTGGAGTCGGATGAATTCAGCGATATCATTGTCTGCCAGGTAATGAAGCGCTTGAAGCAATGCTTCCACGAGGCCATCAACCAACTGAGGAAGGCCCAACTTTTGCCTCCGGATGCTGACCTGGGTTTCATAAGCATCGGCCGAGTTTGGGAAGAGCTCTCGCCCAAGGACAAAGAGTTGTAGGATTCTTTGCTACCTGGGAGCTTGGCCCCGATATACCCCTTTTGATTATAATGAAAATATTATTTTGCCTTATTGTCCTGAGTATGCTTTTGCGTTTGTCTCCTTGTAATATTTATCTTCATCGTGAGGACCAAGAGTGTAGAAGGATCGGTGTTTCTCTCCGACTCCATGAGCCAGATTGCCGATTAACCTTCTTGAAAAATATGCATTCCCTCTCAGCCCCTGGGGTAAGGGAGTCAGGGAGCGACTGCTCGTCCCCCACAACCTCTTGGGTTGGTTTTAGGGACCAGAACCCCCTGTTACGCCAGTTGTCTTCTGGGATTTTTGGGTTTGATCTTGGGTGTGGATCTCCCCAAGGTAGTCCCGAAAGCCCAACTACCAGGCCCGTAGCTGTTCATCTGTGAGACCCATGTTGGCTCCTTTCTCTATTGAGTGTTTGCGGCCTCCGAACCGTCGTCTTCGGGCCCCAGACGATCTATTGAATTTACCCATAAAGGTTTGTGAATTCCCAGACACCGCAGGGGCATGCCAAACGATGGTGATAGAAAAGATGCGACGCTTCAGGATTGACGTCCATTACTGCTCCTGCACCGCACCCTCATTAAATGTGAATGGGCAGCCATCTCTATAAAGGTGGAAGTGTCACACCCCGAGGAGCCGCCCGTCTGGTATAGACCGGACTGCCGCTCCATCGACCCGGCGGACAATTCAAAACCCTAACCTCAACGACTCTCTCAGCCCGCTCGTACCCCAGCCTATAGGGCTGGAACAAGCGTCTGAATAAAAAGAAACCGAAAACGTCGACGAGAACAGCTACGTACCGGTACGACTTACGACAAACGCAAAACACAAGGCCTCCATGGCTCACAAAAGTACAACTATACCGCCGTATAAAAAGACACGACCAGACATGAATACAGCAGCGGAAAAAAAATAAAGTAACGGAAACAGAAAAATGGGTACCAACATGTACCACTACAAAGTAAAAGAAACATCCCGGAGTCATCTCGAAGAAATACACGAACTGGGACAGGCTGCCGGGCACTCCAGACAATCATCCTGAAATAAAAACAGGGAGCTGACGGGGTGAGTAACAGTACTCAGCGAATATCTCATCAGATATACAGGATAGTCTAAGCTAGCAATAGAGTAACCGACAATCGAAATAACACAGGTACATGCAGTGGTAAGCATAACTGGAACAGGAATAGAAATACCATACCAATCTAGCTGAGTCGTCGAAACCAGACATAAGGGTCTCCTGTATGTGCATGTCAATCAAATGCAACATCCAAGTATAACAAGCACGGCAAGTGCAAAAGATGCGTATGCACATGGTGCAATGAAATGATCACCTCTGTTGCCGGTCAGACATCGTCACCTATGTACGGGAGGAAGCTGAGCGGAGGCCACCCTCCGGCGTAGAGCTGTGACTGCCGTCCGTACTCTGCCGTCGCTACTCTTGAGCAACCGAGTAGACGGTATGCTGCCGGCGTAACACCCCTACTCCATGACCTATCCTGGCGATATCACTAATAGCCCCAGGCCAAAACCTATCCTGGCGATATCTCTATCAGCCCCAGGCCATCACCTATCCTGGCTATATCACTATCAGCCCCAGGCCATCTCTGGAGGATATCTCTATCTGAGTGTTAACACCTACCCCATGTATATAAATGGGGGAGAGACCTCTCTCTCTCAACTCCTGGTATATGGACTACTCAAGGAGGGACCTCTGCCTGCTACCACGCTCCGATTCACTAACCCATGAGTGCATGAGTGGAGCAGCACAGAGCACACTACCCATACCCATCAACCACTAACCCATGAGTGGCCGTATGGATAGGTCAGTATGACTGTAGACCTGACTCACCCATAAGGGGCCACTGATCGACAGTGATGCACAGTGCACGATGATGCATGACTCTGGTCAAACAACATCCACTATCTAATCCACCTATATCAACATGATATGCAAGGATCATAAATAATGCACCATAGCCTAGATCCTAATGGTGTAGGTATCACATGCCAGGTATATCATAAACAGTATCAGTAAAGGTAGAGCAGGTATAAAATAATACATTACCCTACCGCTAAACATAGCATATCAAGCATATCAGCTAGGACTAATCTAAAAGATAAGTCAGAGGTACCCGCCTCGATACAGAAGTCCGTGCGCGTCGGAAACTCCCTTCCAAAAATAGTATCCGCAACAAGTGGAATCCAATCAACGTCCTGGATCCAATCAAATAACAAATACCACTTAGCTAATTATATAATTTACAAAATGACCTAACCCAACCAACCAAGATTGGGTTCAGATTAAGTCTAACCCAAACCAAACCAATCATACCAACACAGATCCAAACACTCTCTCGGCTGACCTGTTTCCTAGGATATAAACTCATCCTATGCATCATACAAACTGCAACCAATCCATGGCAGATCAGGACACACAACCAATCGACCGAGATACAAGCATTTCCAATTTCTGAGGATCAGAACCCTAATCCATAGCTACAGAACTTGATCAAGATGGCTCGGCCAAATATCATTCAAGCATCATCAACTCCAAACCATCGACAAATCTCACAGCAACACAAAAATTACAACAACCTCTAATTCGACAGATCAACTCCACAACTAAAATCTGAGCTATCTATGTAATCAATCCAAATCCATCAATTCACTGATCACAGAAACTAATTCCGAGCAACAACCTAGACTCAACCACAGCTCACGATCAGCCGAACTCACATAGATTAGAATCTTAGCATGCACAAATCAAAGAACAGAACTCAAGATTAGAGAAGAAATCCAAATTTATCCAAGCCACACAGAACCCTCAAAATTCAATCTAAACTCTCGGTAGATCCAAAACCAAGAATGGCGAGAACAAAAAGTGCAAGCAGATCAAACATCATCGGCAGGAGAGGATACCCAATCCAAAACCTTCATTCCAAACAAAAATCCCATTTCAGAGATCAAAAGCCTTTACCTCAAAAGAATTCCGATGTTTCCTTGCTCCGGCTCCGGTGATCACCACCTCGAATCCCAAACAAACGATCGGCCAAGAAAAAATCCCTAGAATCATAGATCCAGACTCAGGACAAAGATAGAGCGAGATCCATCTCAAGAATCAAAGAATACCGCAAGGATTCGAGGCTAGGTCAAACGCGAAAACTCACCTCGAGATTTTAAGCCCCAGTGTGATCTACCCGAGAGATATGGAGCTACTTCGGCCGTCGACTGCGCACGGGTGCTCGAACTGGAGAGGTCGCCGGCGCCGATCGGGTGGCCCGAAGGCAGAGGCAAGAAGATGAAGCCGAAGGATGAAATGAAGACGAGAGAAAAAGAGAGTGAGAGAGAGGAACCGAGCGTGAAGGGTTCTGCGAAAAGGGGGAAAAACATTTAATATACAAAGGCATATTTGCAACTAAACCCTCCGATTTTTGATTTTTCCCACCCAAGCCCTTAAGCTCGAGTTAATTGTCTTTAAGCCCTTCCATTTTTCGTATTTTAACATTCTCCCCCATTAACAAAAAAATTTGGTCCCTAAATTTCGTTGTTACTTGTGTTACGTACAATCACTCCGCACAAAATAGTGAATGACTCACGTACCTCAATCAAACAAGTGGGAGTCGCGAGCTCGGATAATATGAGTGTGGAATCTGGCACATGACCTCTCGGCATGGATACATGCTACACGTTGTGGACACCGGTCAAAGATGGTAGAAGTACTAAACGATAAGCAACAGCTCCAATCCTTTCCAGAATCTGGAACAGACCAATATACCGTGGAGCTAGCTTACTTCTGAGACAAAGACGTTTCACCCGTTTCGTGGGTAAAACTCGAAGGATAACATGATCACCCGCGGCAAACTCTACGGGTCTGCGCCTCCGATCAGCATAGCTTTTCCCGCGATCTCGCGCTGCTAATAATCTTTGTCTGACAGTCCGTACAAACTCTGCCTCGTGCTCAACTCTCTGGGGTCCCAGCAGCTGAGTCTCACCGACCTCATCCCCGAGGGCGGGTGTCCGACACGCTCTACCGTACAACGCCTCAAACGGTGCCATCTGTATCGTCGAATAAAGACCGTTGTTGTAGGCGAACTCCACCAAGTGCAACTGGTCCTCTCAACTGCCCCCAAAGTCCATCACACACGAGCGCAGCAAGCCCTCTAGAACCTAAATGGTACGCTCGAACTGCAATCTGTCAACAGACGAACAACTAAACCGAAACACAGCTATGTGCCTGTAGCTCGTAGGAAACTCCTACTAGATTCCAGAGTAATCCCTAAAATCTAGTAATCTTCCTATCGTATATCTCTACTAAGTGATCCATTGAGTCCATCCTACGAATCGAAGGAAGGTGCATAGATTTGATTAATCGTTCAATGATCACCCAAATCGACTTGTGTTGCCTCATAAACCAACGTACTAGGCTTTCTCTCGTAAGGAAATCTTCGGGAGTAAGACCGCTAGTCTCTGACGCTCCCTGTGGGTTATGAGCCCACCGCGCTACCACTGCGTCAATCGACGTATCAATCATCTCGATACGAAGTCCCTCAATGTCCTTTTCCATGTCGTTTCACCAACAGGAACGTTTCGAATCCCTGTACACTCGGGTACATCCTGAGGATATCGTAAAAACTAGGTCAATGCGCCACCGAAGTAAATTCTCCGGGACCGGAGGTAATCTCAAGACCGCACCACCTATAACGGAATAAACTATTCCGTATACACCACGAGGACCCCTACGTCCGATGCCCTTAGGCTACTCTGCCTCGAACACACCGAGGGTAAAAAATCTCTAACCGGAGCACACCTAATCTGATCGATAAAAGTGTCCAATCATCCAAAGGTAACACACGTGCTCATATACCCAGCCAAGAATACATCCGGATGTCGTCTATGAATAGTAACGGCTCATCCCAACATCCTAAGGGCACCAGACTCCAATCCACGTGGTGGCCAGATCATCGGTATGCCCGTACGACATACCAAGGGCATAACTGATCAAGGAATTATTATCTAACCATCGGCTACAACCGAGCAACTAATCAACATCACACATCTCAAGGGTGCTCAACTCTAAGGTCACTTGTGCCACATCTATAATATCTGATCCTCCAGATCCACAAGAAATTGCGCAGATTGGGTTAATCGCTCATTGACCACCCAAATCATGTCATAACCCCTCCTAGTCCTGGGTAGTCCTACCACAATGTGCCCACTGATAACCTCCAGAGTCAAATATATGTTATAGCCCGATACCGTAAATACGAACAAGTGTCATACTGCAAACAAACCACAACTACGCCAAGATGCATCAAGTGCACCTGATAGCAGTGACCTGTGTCACTCTCTCTACGTGCCCTGACTATCGCTATATTAGGTAGCCAGGAGACAGAATAGCCTAGCACCAATGGCTGTTTAACCCAAAAACCCCCTATGCACAATGCAGGAGAAGCCAACGCACCTGGGGCTATACGGAATGAATGAACAGCCAACGCACCTGGGGCTATGCCGAAAGCATGAATAGCCAACGCACCTGGGCTATGCAAGATGCATGAATAGCCAACGCACCTGGGGCTATGCGAAATGCATGAGTAGCCAACACACCCGGGGCTATGCGGAAACTAAGGTATGTCTGATGACCCGTTTCAACCACTTAGAAGTCAAGGGTCACCAACGTATACCTCTCCTCTTTTGACACGGCTGACGACCCGTGTTCAACCACCAGGAAGACAAAAGTCATCCGTGCACGCATAATACCGACGTGATGCATGATATTATCTCATGCAACACTTCCTAACTAATTCTACAATCATCAACATGATATGTAGGGGTCCAAGATTAATCACGCACCATAATCGTTCCTAATTCTTGATGTATCATCAAGAATATTTAACACGTACGACCTGTCCATGAGTCATAATACCTCATACGCTAGGACAACATCAGATCAGTCGACTAACCGTCGTCTTGTAACCCGATATACTCCAACTCCACTCCAAAAGGCCATAGAGACGCACAATCTCTTAGGAGTATCCCAATGTAATCGAAAAGTAATTATTTGTTTCCTGAGTACCGTCCTTAGTGTCTTCACGTAAAGGTACATCAGTCTTGTAAGTGTTTGCATCACTGCACAAACCAGAATTCCAAAGGTACCTTCTTGGTTATCCAAACCAAGTACGAGCGATAATCCCGTAAGTGTCAAGCATGTAGCTCTACACTCCTCCGGATCGGTACAAGTCACATTTGACTATATTATTTAGGTTATCTAACCAAGTATAATGAATCCGAGGTCAAAAGTCCCACGGAACAGGATATATCTATCCTCTATCCACTGAAATGATAAACAGTGAATATCATCTCTGCTGCATCTAGCAGGTCATGTCCTCTAAACATGCCATCTAGGATATCTATTACAGAAAAATATAATCCTAACCGCCCAAAGATCCATGAGCTAAGTGGATCAATCCTATGTCGATTGAGCCAACTACGATACGCAACCTCCAATAGGTTGTCGTCCGATTAACCCTAACTTCCCAATTCATCAGTCGGTACCATTGAAGAATCAATATTCTCCACTATACAATCGAATTCACAATGTGTCATCCGATTATCTCCTTAGTCAACCTTGACCATAATGATGATTTGGAAAAGCTTGACTAGATGCCAGTCGAGCTACCTCCAAGTCAATGGATACCCACCCTAACATTATGGGAATCGATATCCAATCCCACTTGGGAAATATGCATCCCACCTATCCAAGATAGAGTATACAACAGTATAAGCTATACTCAAGAGGTATATATCTATGAAAGACATACTCATATTCCAACTATATCGATCTTTTACTATCAGTTATAGTAGATAGCTAGTACTACACTTCCTGCATCAATGCAGGTCATGTACTCACTCGTACCCTCTAGGTCACCTAACTCAGCACAAGTGAACCAGAAGTCTAAAACTCCCCGATATAGGAGAAATCATCACTGTATCGATATGCAGTCCCAATGTCTCACAATCGATAACAACTGATACTAGTATACAACTGGTATGGGACAGGAATTCTATAACTTGAATTCCTTAACCTCCGATAGGTTATTGACAGGTTCGACCCTCGTCTTCCGACCATATATCGGTGCTACTCGAGAATCAACATTCTCTGCATCCTAGACGAGTCGGCAACATGTCAACCAGTCACCTATAATCGACTCCCAACATGGTCGCAAATAAAACGGATCGACTACATGCCTTCCAGCCAAAACATATCTATGAGTACCTACCGGTCAAGTATAAATCATATCACCATAAAGAAATGTCTAACCCTACACTAAATAGTAGATACAAAAGAGGTAAATGAGTCATGACATATACCTCGTGTCGCCTGGAGATGTCCCATCGCCGCCATGTCCCAATCACGTCCATCGAGAAAATGACTCCGACTCAAAATCCGAAAACACCCACAAGACCACAAGGTATCTCGCAACCTGGGCTCTGATACCAAATAAATTGTCACGCCCCGAGGAGCCGCCCGTCTATATAGACCGGACTGCCGCTCCCTCGACCCGGCGGACAATTCAAAA
>JAGFNQ010000753.1:1234465-1250334 GCA_024364735.1 Boesenbergia rotunda
GTAGGAGACTCCTACCAGATTCCAGAGAAAATCCCTAAAATCTATTAGTTTTCCTATCGTATATCTCTACCAAGTGATCCATCGAGTCCATCCTACGGATCGAAGGAAGGTACATAGATTTGGTTAATCGTTCAATGATCACCAATATCGACTCGTGTTGCCTCTATTAACCAACGTACTAGGCTTTTTCTCGTAGGGAATTCTTCGAGAGTAAGACCGCTAGTCTCTGACGCTCCCTGTGGGTTATGAGCCCACCGCGTAACCACTGCTTCAATCGACGTATCAATAGTCTGGATACGAAGACTCTCAATGTCCTTTTCCATGTCGTTCCGCCAACAAGAACGTTTCGAATCCCTGTACACTCGGGTACATCCTGAGGATATCGTAAAAACTAAGTCATTGCACCACCGAAGTAAATTCTCCGAAATCGGAGGTAATCTCAAGACCGCACCACCTATTACGGAATAAACTATTTCGTATACACCACGAGGACCCCTACGTCCAATGCCTTAAGGCTACTCTGCCTCGAACACACCGAGGGTAATAATCTCTAACCGGAACACTCCTAATCTGATCGACAAAAGTGTCCAATCATCCAAAGGTAACAACACGTGCTCTTATACCCAATCAAGAATACATCCGGATGTCATCTACGTATAGTAACGGCTCATCCCAACATCCTAAGGGCACCAGACTCAACCAATCCACGTGGTGGCCAGATCATCGGTATGCCCGTATAACATACCAAGGGCATAACTGATCAAGGAAATATCATCTAACCATCCGCTATAACCGAGCAACTAATCAACATCACCCATATTAAGGTTGCTCAATCCTAGGGTCACTTGTGCCACTTCTATAATATCTGACCCTCCAGATCCACAAGAAACTGCGCAGATTGGATTAATCGCTCATCGACCACCCAAATCGTCTCATGACCCCTCCTAATCCTGGGTCGTCCTACCACAATGTGTCCACTGATCACCTCCAGGGTCAAATATATACTATAACCCGATACCGTAAATACGACAAGGGTCATAATGCAAACAAACCACAACTACGCCAAGATGCATCAAGTGCACCTGATAGCAGTGAACTGTGTCACTCTCTCGACGTGCCCTGACTATCGCTATATCAGGTAGCCAGGAGACAGAACAACCTAGCACCAAATGGCTGTTTAACCCAAAAATCCCCTATACACAATGTAGGAGAAGCCAACGCAACTGGGGCTATGCAGAATTCATGAACAGCCAACGCACCTAGGGCTATGCGAAATGCATGAGTAACCAACGCATCTGGGGCTATGCATGATGCATGAGTAGCCAACACACCTGGGGCTATGCGGAAACTAAGGTATGTCTGAGGACCCGTTTCAACCACTCAGAAGTCAAGGGTCACCGACGTATACCTCTTCTCTTTTGACACGGCTGACGACCCGTGTTCAACCACCAGGAAGACAAAAGTCATCCGTGCACGCATAATACCGACGTGATGCATGATATTATCTCATGCAACACTTCCTAACTAATTCTACCATCATCAACATGATATGTAGGGGCCCAAGATTAATCACGCACCATAATCGTTCCTAATTCTCGATGTATCATCAAGAATAATTAACACGTACGACCTGTCTATGAGTCATGATACCTCATAGGCTAGGACAACGTCAGATCAGTCGATTAACCGTCATCTCGTAACCCAATATACTCCAACTCCGCTCCAAAAGGTGATAGAGATACACAATCTCTTAGGAGTATCCCAAAGTAATCGAAAAGTAATTATTTGTTTCCTGAGTACCGTCCTTAGTGTCTTCACGTAAAGGTACATCAGTCTTGTAAGTGATTTGCATCACTGCACAAACCAGAAGTCCAAAGGTACCTTCTTGGTTATCCAAACCAAGTACGAGCGATAATCCCGTAAGTGTCAAGCAACTAGCTCTACACTTCTCCGGATCGGTACAAGTCACATTTGACTGTATTATTTAGGTTATCTAACCAAGTATAATGAATCCGAGGTCAAAAGTCCCACGGAACAGGATATATTTATCCTCTATCCACTGAAATGATAAACAGTGAATATCATCTCTGCTGCATCCAGCAGGTCATGTCCTCCAAACATGCCATCTAGGATATCTATACGGAAATATATAATCCTAACCGCCCAAAGCTCCATGAGCTAAAGTGGATCGATCCTATGTCGGTCGAGCCAACTACGATACCCAACTTCCAATACGTGGTCGTTCGATTTAACCCTAACTTTCCAACTCATCAGTCGGTATCATTGAAGAATCAATATTCTCCACTATACAATCGAATTCACAACGTGTCATCCGATCATCTCCTTAGTCAACCTTGACTATAATGGTGATTTGGAAAAGCTTGACTAGGTGCCAATCGAGCTACCTCCAAGTCAATGGATACCCACTCTAACATTATGTGAATCGATATCCAATCCCTCTTGGGAAATATGCATCCTATCTATCCAAGGTAGAGTATACAACAATATACGCGATACTCAAGAGGTATATATCTATGAAAGTCATACTCATATTCCAACTATATCGATCTTTTACTATCAGTTATAGTAGATAGCTAATACTACACTTCCTGCATCAATGCAGGTCATGTACTCGCTCGTACCCTCTAGGTCATCTAACTCAGCACAAGTGAACCAGAAGTCTAAAAACTCCCCGATATAGGAGAAATCATCACTGTATCGATATGCAGTCCCAATGCCTCACAATCGATAACAACTGACACTAGTATACAACTGGTATGGAACATGAATTCTATAACTTGAATTCCTTAACCTCCTATAGGTTATTGACAGGTTCGACCCTCGTCTTCCGACCATATATCGGTGCTACTCGAGAATCAACATTCTCTCCATCCTAGACGAGTCGGCAACCTGTCAACTAGTCACCTATAATCGACTCCAAACATGGTCTCAAATAAAACGGATCGACTACATGCCTTCCAGCCAAAACATATCTATGAGTACCTACCGGTCAAGTATAAATCATATCACCCTAAAGAAATGTCTAACCCTACACTAAATAGTAGATACAAAAGAGGTAAATGAGTCATGACATATACCTCGTGTCGCCTGGAGATGTCCCATCGCCGCCATGTCCCAATCACGTCCATCGAGAAAATGACTCCGACTCAAAATCCGAAAAACACCCACAAGACCACAAGGTATCTCGCAACCTGGGCTCTGATACCAAAAAATTGTCACGCCCCGAGGAGCTGCCTGTCCGATACCGACCGGACTGCCACTCCCTCGACCGACGGACAATTCAGAAACCTAACCTCTACGACCACCTCAGATGATTGTACCACAGCCTATAGGGCTGGAACAACCGTCTGAAATCAACAAAAACGAAAACGACGACAAAAACTGCGTACCGGTACGACTTACGACAAACACAAAGCACAAGGCCTCCATGGCTCACAAAAGTACAACTATACCGCCGTATAAAAGGACACGACCAAACACGAATACAGCAGCGGAAAAGTAAAGTAAAAGAAACAGAAAACGGGTACTAACATGTACCCCCAACAAAGTAAAAGAAACATCCCGGAATCATCTCGAAGAAATACGCGAACTGGGACAGGCTGCCGGGCACTCCAGACATTCATCCTGAAATAAAAACAGGGAGCTAACGGGGTGAGTCACAGTACTCAGCGGATATCTCATCAGATATACAAGATAGTCTAAGCTAGCAATAGTGTAACAAACTATCGAAATAAACACAGGTACAGGCAGTGGTAAGTACAACTGAAACAGAGATAGCAAATACCATACCAATGTGGCTGAGTCGCCGAAACTAGACATAAGGGTCTCCTGTATGTGCATGTCAATCAAATGCAACAACCAAGTATAACAAGCACGACAAGTACAAAATATGCGTATGCACATGGTGCAATGACATGGTCACCTCTGTCGCCGGTCAGACATCGTCACCTATGTACGGGAGGAAGCTGAGCGGAGGCCACCCTCCGGCGTAGAGCTGTGACTGCCGTCCGTACTCTGCCGTCGCTACTCCTGAGCAACCGAGTAGACGGTATGCTGCCGGCGTAACACCCCTACTCCATGACCTATCCTGGCGATATCACTAATAGCCCCAGGCCAAAACCTATCCTGGCGATATCTCTATCAGCCCCAGGCCATCACCTATCCTGGCTATATCACTATCACCCCAGGCCATCTCTGGAGGATATCTCTATCTGAGTGTTAACACCTACCCCATGTATATAAATGGTGGAGAGACCTCTCTCTCTCAACTCCTGGTATATGGACTAGTCAAGGAGGGACCTCTGCCTGCTACCACGCTCCGATTCACTAAACCATGAGTGCATGAGCTGAGCAGCACAGAGCACACTACCCATACTCCGTCAACCATTAACCCATGAGTGGTCGTATGGATAGGTCAGTATGACTGTCGACCTGACTCACCCATAAGGGGGCCCCTGATCGACAGTGATGCACAGTGCACGATGATGCATGACTCTGGTCAAACAGCATCCACTATCTAGTCCACCTATATCAACATGATATGCAGGATCATAGATAATGCACCATAGCCTAGGTCCTAAATGTATAAGTATCACATGCCAGGTATATCATAAACAGTATCAGCCAAGGTAGAGCAGGTATAAAATACTACATTACCCTACCGCTAATCATAGCATATCAAGCATATCAACTATGACTAATCTAAAAGATAAGTCAGAGGTACCCGCCTCCGATGAAAAAGTCTGGAAGCGAAGAGACCCCACATCCAAGTAATATCCGCAATGTATGAACCAAATCAATACCCTGCATCACATATAACAATTCTTAGCTATTAAAACAAAAGTAAATAGCTAATCAACTACCAACTCCGATTAATAGCGATCCTAATTATCATAATCATATTATTAAGCCAAATTAAAGGATTAACCCAAACTAGCGAGTATTGGGTTCGACTTATGGTTAACCCAAGTCTAACCTAAGATCCAAATCACCAAATCCCAAACTAAAGGAAACACACACAGCAACCCATAGTGCCAAGAATAGAAAACTCCCTTAAACAAAGTCATATCTTGATTCCTAACAAGATTGCTACTAGGATCAACAATCCCAAAACATCGAACCCCACAGAACATACTCATGAGCTCACGGTAAGAGTAATACATCTCAAAATCAAAAACCTCAACAGCAGATAGAAAATCAACTCCTATCGCAAACTCCCAATTCTGATCAAACAAAATCGCATGAACAGGGCCTCAACACCGAAGACTCCTCATCAAAATCCATAAGAATGAAAACCCACACACACAACCGAATAAGCTATGATTCTATCCACGTACAGCCAAACTCAAACAGATCTAATCTAGATTATCACCAACAAAGCATTTCCAAGAACAGAGAGCATCACCTACCTCACGATCAGAGCAGAAGCACGCCAAAAACAGGGAACAACCAGAAGCAATAGTAAGCGCACGCACCCCGTTGGAATCCAAAATCATGATCAAGGTAGAGGTTACGATCAATCCCTAATATTAGTAGCTCCTGGCAAAGAGCCTAGGATCAAGCTCACCAACGGAAGACAACCAAACCTTAATCAATGATTGATGCATTCCTTCACATCCGAACTAAGTATCATACTGCTCTTACCTCGAATGGAGTCGGTGCAGCGATTCGTTGCCCAAATTCGATAATCCCCTCTCCTTCCGTGGCCCTCCAAGAACCCTAGATCACAGACTCACTCAAGATCAACCATGACCATAAGGATCTAACCTAAATCGAATAGGAATAACTCACCACCAGTAGCGGAAAGGGAAGGAAAAGTGCGAGAGATAGAGAGAGCCGGCGATCCTTGTTTGCTCCCGAAACCCTAGCTTCGATTCAAGTCTCCCAAGCCAACTCCGATTGGAAAACCTAGATCGCTCCTGCAGCAGGGGACGTGGGGGAGAGAAGAAGTTGTGATCGACCAAAATCTCCGGCTCCAACGAGATCGGGGAAGGAGAAGACAGGGTCGCATCGGGGACGACTCGCGCAGACGCAGGCTCGGCGAAGACGAACTGAAGTCGGAGAAAGAAAAAGAAGGAAAGGAGTTCGGCTCGTGTTCTGCCGCAAGGAGAAAGAACTCACTTTAAAAAGAATTGGACTTTTCGCGAATAACCCCCTGGGTTTAGTTATTCCAATATAAACCCTTATGTTTGGGTAATTTTACGTTTAAGCCCTCGAATTTCTCAGATTCTCACAGAAAACTTGAGCAATGCTAACACCTTGATTTTACTTGGCATCCACCTCCTTGAGGTGACTAATCCAAGGATTCTCTCTTCCTCACTTTCTGATATACTATGAAAGATCTCCTTCTTAAGGTGGAGAAATCTCTTACAAGCTTACAAGAAGAAACTACAATAATAAAAGCAAACACAATAGAAATCTTACAAGATTTACAACAATGAGCTCTCTTTGCTTTTCTTACTTTCTTCAAGCTTGGAATCACCTCTAGAACCTTGGAAATGCAGCAGCACTATGCTCCAAGACTTCTCTTGAAATGGTGATGAAGGAGGAGAAGAGGTGCCAAAGAGCTATCGAAGAACTGAGCTTTAAACCTACGTGAAAATCCTATATACCCGATGCTTAGGGTTCCCTAATCGATTGCCCAATCGATACCGCGTTAGACTTAGTCGTTCAACGGCTATTTTATGAAGCTTAATCGATTAGCCAATCGATTAAGAAGTTCAACACCTTTTTGTGTTCTCGTACAATACTGCTGTAATCAATTGCCCAATCGATTACCAGACACCTTAATCAATTGACCAATCGATTAAGAGAATGCTGAATCAATTGCCCAATCGATTCAGCCAGCTTCTGTTCTTGCAACACAACTCTCCCAATCGATTACCCAATTGATTATGGTCCGCCTTGATCAATTACCCAATTGATTACGGTCCTCCTTAATCAATTACCCAATCGATTAAGAACCTTTCTGTTCTCGTGACACTACTCTCTCAATCGATTACCCAATCGATTCACTCTCTCCTTAGTCAATTATCCCTCCTTAATCAATTACCCAATCGATTAAGAACCATTCTGTTCTCGCGAGACAACAACCCAATCGATTGCTCAACCCTAACTTGCTTAGCTCAAGTCTAGGGTTTCTTTACCTAACCATGGTTCCTCACCAAGTGTCCGATCAACCTTTTGACCGACATGGACTCTCCCTTACCTAGTTCTCAACTAGGACTTTTCCCTTACTGTTAGTGATATGAGAGAAGTGTCCTAAGGCAATCGCCTTATGATTGTAAAACATTTATATTAATAAATGATAATTCACTATTTGAGTATATATGCTTGTGTATTTGATTGGGATCTTAAACTCATCTACTGAATGTCCGCAATACAACTCACAGCATAAGAGAATTTGTGATAGGATCACAACTAGTGATTATCTCTAAATGTGCAAATGTGAAGAATTGAAAATATCCCTAGTCGATGAATTGATAAAAACGGACACTATCAATTCTGTTGAGACTAGCATGGGTTATTCTCTAATCAGCTGATTCTCACTGGCTGGTGACATTGGGATGTCCGGAGATAAACATGGATGCTAGTTAAGGGAACTAGTTCATTGGAGTGACTAGCTGTAAGACTTCATATGGAATCTATCTATAGAAATGTCAATGAAGTTCTTACTGCGGCTTAAGTGCGATGTTCCTTTGACTTGCGGTGTTCAAGTCATTTTGGTCATGGAGACTTATACTTTAACATCTTAAGCAAGCATCTCCAAGGAGGTGTGGACCCAGGATGATTGGGTATAAGCCGAAGTGTCCGAAGATGTTTGAACAGCCTACAAAGGATTCACCACTCCTTGCGAGGAGATGTATACCCAGGCCTATCGTCGGATTGTTACTCAAAACCTCTGGCCAGAGTATATCATGTTAAGAGTGCAAGTCTCTTAAATACATGAGAGTAATTAGAAATCCAAAGGACGAGAAAGAAACTACTTGGGCTAGGTGTGACGTAGTCAGCCTAGTGGGGACTGACACAAATAGACCGTGTCCTGAACCAAGTGGGTATATGATGGTGAAGGGAATGGGGCACGATTCATTAGAGCTGCTGAAGGGTTTCAGAATAATTTCTTCTGAGGTCAAACCGTTGATCTTTCGATTAATTGGGGGTCATGATGTACTACTAGGTGCCACTCATGACCGTTCTATAATTAGTTAATTATAGACGGCCAACATAAATCGAAAGCCTATTTAGTCACACGCACTACGAGTAATCCGAGGGATTTAAAATGAGTTGAAAATTGGATTTTCCGATCAAGAGAAATAAGTCGAATCTGAGTTAATCAGAGGCGCAATGGAAACTAAAATGGCTAAGTCTTTTGAAGGCTTTTTGGGCGAATTAAATGAGTTCAATTCGCGATCGGTTCGGGTTGGTTTTGGCCGGCCAAAGAGGGTGTTAACCCTCCTTGGGTGGCCGGCCATTAAAGGGAGAAAACCAATTAATTTTGGTTTAATTAATAAAATAGATCTAGCACGATTTATTTTATAAATTATGGATAAATAAATTTGTATAAAGAAATTTATATAAATAAATTTATAGAAATTTATTCTTTTTTTATGGAAGTTAAAATAATCCATGAATTGGTTTATTTTAAATTTATAAAATCAATTATAAATTGATTTTTCCATAATAAGAAAGTTTATAAATTTCTTATAAAATTTATTCCATAATTTAAAGAGAAGATTAATTAGTTTTATTATAAAGTTAGTTATAATAAAATTCATAAGAGAATTTATAGGATAAATTTTCTTATGATAACTAATTAGTTTTATTATAAAGTTGGTTATAATAAAACTTGGTTTAAACGGAATAATTCATAAGAGAATTTATAGGATAAATTTTCTTATGATAACTAATTAGTTTTATTATAAAGTTGGTTATAATAAAACTTGGTTTAAACGGAATAATTCATAAGAGAATTTATAGGATAAATTTTTTATGATAACTAATTCCGTTAATTCCGTTAAGAGGAGACTTGGCAAGGGAGAAGCAACTATATAAGGAACCAAAGGGAAGCCTTTATTCCTAATCAATCAACTAATCAAGTTGTGAAGAGCTCTCCCTCTCTCTCTTCTCTTCTCTTCTCTTCTCCTTCTCCCTTCTTCCCATTAGGGCCGGCGCCCACCATAGAGGAATTAGGGCCGACACACCTTGAAGCTTCATCCTCCATCTAGGGCCGACTCAACTCCTCCCTTAGAAGGTGTTGCCGTGAGCTTCAAGAAGATTGCACCAACAAAAATTTGTTGTAATTTTGGATTTTTCCAAAAAATTAAAAAAGTATTTTAAATAGCATAGAAAGGCCTATGGAGGACTTGTAAATTTGCAACCAATATGAGATTTGTTACAAATTTGATTTTTTTTCAAAAAAATAAAAAATCATTTTAAATAGCATGGAAGGCGCTACAAAAGTCAGATCGAGACAAAATGAGTTCCTATGGGTCCGTATCAACATCCCGATCACACTAGCTACTTCAAACGTGAATTTCACATAACAAATTATTTTTCATATTTAAAAGAAAAGGCAGGTCAATGAGTTGGAGAATTTTATTGGGTTTAAAAGTATTAAGTTATTTTATATTACGAAATTTAACGATCACGGAATATCGGTCAAAAATCGCATTCGAGACCGTCAACGTGATCATGAGATCGATACAACCCCATAGAAACTTCTTTCGTTGAAATCTGAGGTCCGTAGGGCCATCTACGACATTTTAAAAGCCCCCTCTTTTTTTTTTAAAAAAAAGAGTTTGCAATGAATTTAATTCATTGAAAAAAGTTTGCAGTGAATTAAATTTGTTACAAATTTTAATTTTTTCTAAAAAATAAAAATAATTAAATACTGTAGAAGGCCTATAGAGGTCAGATCGAGACGAAACGAGTTCATATGAGTCCGTATCAACATCTCAATTCCACTAGCTGTCTCAAACGTGAATTTACAGAATAAATTATTTTTCATATTTAAAAGAAAAGTTAGGTCAATGAGTTAGAGAAATTTATTGGGTTTGAAAGTATTAAGTCATTTTATATTACAAAATTAAACAATCACGGAATATCGGTCAAAATTTACATTCAAGACCGTCAACGTGATCATGAGATCAATACAACTCTCTAAAAACTTGTTTTGTTGAAATTCGAGGTTCATAGTGTTGATGCAGTTTGACCTTGATTGTTGTTTTGGTATTGACATCGATTTTAGTTTAGGTTAATGAGATGAGTCTGGTTTAAGTCCTGTTCGGGGACTGGGCACAACTCCCGGTGAGTGAAGCTGGGTTACGGAAACCCCGGTGAGTGAAGTCGGGTCCTGGTAAGTGAAGCCAGATGATTGGAAACCCTGGTGAGTGAAGCCGGGTCTCGGTGAGTGAAGTCGGATGATGGAAACCCTGGTGAGTGAAGCCGGGTTTTGGTGAGTGAAGCCAGGTGATTGAAACCCCGGTGAGTGAAGTCGGGTCCCGGTGAGTGAAGCCGGGTGACTGAAACCGTGGTGAGTGAAGCCAGGTCCTAGCTAGGGAAGCTAGGTTGAACGAAGTCCCGGTAAGTGAAGCCGGGCACGAAGTCTTGATCCGGGGCACTGAGCATTGCGTGTACTGGTCGGAGAGGGCATGTGAGCTCGTTCTTTGGGACCAGAATGAGTCAGAGAAGGCTAGGGAGGCTGTTCTCTGGACTCAGGGCTGATTTGGTCGGAGCTGGATCGGTCTGGAGATCGATCAGGGAGTTGGCACGAACTCCCTGTTGTGGATCGGGGCTAGTGACTGATCCAGAGAAGTCTGATCGTTCTGGTGAATGATCAGAGGGAGAGCCAAATGCTTCTGTTCGCCTCCTAATCGTTCTGGTGAACGATCATGGAGAAAACATAATGCTTATGCTAGGTTTCTGATCGTTCTGGTGAACGATCAGGGAGAGGTCAGTAGGTTTCTGCGAGAGACTTGGATCGGATGCTTGACCGATCAAATGTCGCGACATTCCTCATCCCGACCAATCAGGATGGCTCCTGATCGGTCAGGGAGTGACTTGATCGGTCACCAGACCGATCAGGGCACAACCTGATCGGTCAGGTGACCGATCAGTGGCTTTGGCCTGTGGAAGCTGGAGAAACCCTCAGCGAAAGGATGGATCGGTCAGGTGACCGATCCACGATCTGTGATCGGTCCGGTGACCGATCACAAGAAGTCCACGATCCCAGTGGACCGATCAGGCTGGAGCCTGATCATTCAGGGATTACCCTGATCGATCTGGTGACCGATCAGGGCCATCTCTGATCGGTCTGTGGACCGATCAGTAGCTGAACTTTAATTCAAGTACGCTGTTAGACTTCTGATCGCGTTCTGATTTCCTTCTGAACACTACTGATATCTGCTCTGATCTTCTGATAATTGATTCTCTGTTGATTTGCTGTGCTAAACAATTGCTAAGTGTGCAGGTAACTCATGATTACTCAAGGAGAGTCAACCGGAGGCTTTCGCTACGGCAGGTTTGGCTGTTTTCCTTTCGCAGGATACGACGTCTTCTGGCGCGAGCTGGCAACGACTGGCAAGCTGACGAACTCACCTGGGGCTCGACTGGAGAGGGTTCAAGGAGTCCAGGAGAGGTCAGTGGTAGTTGGGGTTGTTGCAGATGAGCAGTTGGTGAGCTGCAGAGGAGCGTCTGGTGACCTGGCGATGGGCAGCAGGTTAAGTGTTGGTTGGCGAAGAAGAGTAGGGCACTCTCCATCTAAAAAAGCAACGACTCTGGATCTTGAGGCTAACTCTTGCATACACTTTGAGCGATCTGTTGGATCTGCGACTTGAGCACTTGGAAGCGTTGCGAGGCGATCAACAAGCAGACAAGGGATAGCTGAGTGAAGGCTCTTGCCGAGATTGTGCTGGGTTGTTGGTTGTGCTTTCTTTCGCCTGCTTGTGCTCTGTATGTCTTTGTGTGTCTCTGTGCTTTATTCTTCATCATTCTGTTGAGACTGCTGTGGAGAGGTTTCTCCACCGAGTAGGAGGTGTTATCTTATCCGGATTTCCCGGGGCTTGATCTGCTGACGATCATGGGATCGCCCACCTCACGGGCACACCAAGGAGTAGGGGCAAGTTATCCCCGAACCTTGTAAATCTTCCTTGTTAGCGACCTCGTATTGTTATTTCTATTTGTGTTTTTATTTTTGTGTTTGTCTTCCGCTGCCTAATCCTGATCGCAGAAACAAGAAAACTTCAATTTGCCCATTCTGTCTGTGTCTGGCTACATTACCCCCCTCTTTAGCCATCTAAGCACCAACAAGTGGTATTAGAGCTTGGGGCTCTGCTCAAACGGACTAACACCCAAGAGTCAACAAGAATGGCAATGAGAGAAGGATTTAGCACCACCCAACCTCCCTTCATTGATGGGGCAAATTTTCAGTATTGGAGATCTCGCATGGAGTACTACCTCAAGACTAATATTGGAATGTGGTTCTCCGTGAAGGAAGGATTCATCCCTCCAAGAGACGCTAAGGGAAAAGAGTTGGAGTCCTTGCGATGGTCGGCTGAGCAAACTCGGAAAGGAGAAGCCGATGCGAAAGCCGTGGTCACCTTGCAGTGCGGGATGACCAAGGACCAACTAATCAAAGTTGGTCCCTTCACAAGCCCCAAGGATCTATGGAACAAGGTCATCGAACTCCATGAGGGCACCCGAGGACTCAAGGATAGCCAAGAGGTACTTGTTCCTTAACCAACTACAAAATTTAACCATGAAGGAATTCGAGACGGTAAGTGAACTCCATGGCTGGTTCGAAGAAATTCTCAACGGTCTCCACTCCATTGATGAAAAGGTCGAGAACCGCGACCTTGTGAGGTATGTTCTAAAAGCCTTTCCAAGGAATGCCTTGTGGTCATCCATGGTGGATGCCTACAAAGTATCCAAGGATTTGTCAATTGTTAAATTGGATGATTTGTTTTGTGAAATGGAGCTACACGAAATAGCTAACAAAGGCCCCAAGGAGAAGGGGATTGCACTTGTGGTAGGGGACAAGACCAAGAAGAAGAAGGAAAAGAAGAAGGAGAAGAAGAAGGAGAAGGAGGTCTCTTCTTCTTCATCCGAGTCCGAGTCTGAGGAGGATGGTAGCGAGTCATCTTCATCCGAGATGGCTAATTTCGTAAGGAGGATGATAAAGAAGAGCCGACGATACAAAGGAAAAGGTAATACGAGTGAAGTTAAAATTGATAAGACTAATATTACTTGTTTTGAGTGTAGCAAGAAAGGGCACTACAAGAGTGAATGCCCAAAGCTAAAGAAGAAGGAGGAGAAATCGAAGAAGAAGAAGAAGCCTTTGAAGGCCACGTGGGATAAATCTTCCTCTAGTTCATCCGAAGAAGAAAAGGAGGAGAAGAGTACTCGCCATGTAGCTCTCATGGCCATTGAAGATGAGAAGAGCTGTGATGAATCCATAGATGCCTCAACCGTGACTTCATCATCTTCGGATGATGAAGAGGTAATTTCTCCCGAATTAGACAAATGTTATAGAACTATTGCATGCTTAACCGAATTGTTAAAGAAATCTAAAGAAAAGGTTAAATCATTAAAAGTAGAAGTAGAATAATTGAAATCCTCTAAGGATGAGGATCTTGATGATTTGCATGTAGAAGTTTTAGAAGATAAAAACAAAGTCTTGAAGGGTGAGGTTGAGAAACTCAAGAGTCTTCTTGAGAAATTCTCAACTAGCTCTAAGACTTTGGACATGATCTTAAATGCTCAAAGAGTGGTTTACAACAAGGCCGGTATAGGTTACCGACCTAAAGAACCAACTTTTGTTTCGTTGATGTCTAGGACTTATGTTAGATCACCTAAGTCTTCTAGGGTTCAAAGGAAAGTGGTCAAGGCATGGGTGCCTAAGTCATGCATTGTAGATGCTTTAGGTCCCAAAATTTGGGTACCTAAATATTTCATTTTTCGTATTGTGTAGGCTTTGATTGAGGGGGAGCATCTATCAACTTGGTTCGTTGATAGTGGGTGCTCCAAACATATGACCGGTGATAGATCTTTGTTCACTACCCTACAAAGCAAAAGTAGAGGTAATATATCTTTTGGTAATAATGGTAGCCTTAAGGTTTTAAGGATAAGAGACATTCAAATATCCGAATGTCTTAGAATTAAAAATATCCTTCTAGTCAAGGGGATGACATTTAATCTTCTAAGTGTCAGTCAATTGTGTGATGCGGGTTACACAATTGATTTTCATTCAAGTCAATGTCTAATTAGATAAAATGACACACTTGACACGGTACTAGTAGGCACAAGGATAGATAACATTTATCAAGTTTCTTTTAAAAGTGCTATTAATGCTTCTGTTAAGTGTTTCATGTCAAGAGAAGATGAGTCCATACTTTGGCACCGGAGATTGACACATATGAACATGAAGAACATCCAGAAATTGGCCAACAAAGGACTTGTTCGTGGCTTACCAAGCATCAAGTACGAAAAGGAGAAGCTTTGTGATGCATGTCAAATGGGTAACCAAACGAAATCTTCACACAAAGGAAAATGCGCTGTAAGTACTTCTACCGCTTTGGATTTACTACACATGGACTTATTTGATTGTAGTACTATAATATCTTTGAATGGTAGTAGATATTGTTTTGTGATCATTGATGACTTTATTAGATACACTTGGACATATTTTCTAAAATATAAGGATTAAACCCTAGATGTTTTTATTTCATTTTGTAGAAGAATTGAAAATGAAAAATCAACAACAATTAAAACAATTAGGAGTGATCATAGAGGAGAATTCCAAAACCAAAGATTTTTAGAATTTTGTCTAGAGAGAGGATATAGACATGAGTTCTCCACTCCTAGAACACCACAGCAAAATGGTGTTGTAGAGAGGAAGAACCGAGTCTTACAAGAGGTTGCACGAAGCATGCTCAATGAGTACTCTTTACCGAGTTACTTATGGGTTGAAGCTGTGAACACAGCTTGCTACGTGCAAAACCGAGTTCTCATACATAGATTTCTAGGGAAGACTCCTCACGAACTTTGGTTTGGAAAACCACCTACAGTTAAACATTTAAGGGTGTTTGGGTGTAAGGTATTTATTCTAAATACCAAGGACCATCTTGAAAAGTTCACAGCGAAAGCTGATGAAGGGATACTGGTCGGGTATTCCCTTGTCAGCAAAGCTTATCAAGTCTACAACAAAAAGTCTAGATTGGTCGAAGAATCTTTTGATGTTGTTTTTGAGGAAATTCCAAAAGCAATTGATCAATCAGAAGATGTAGAAGGAGTTCAATTCGAACATAGAAAACTAGGTTTGAATGAGAGTCCGAGTGTTAGAGATGGTGCTAATGAATTTGATGACGGTGAGCCTAGACAACATGAAGCTCAGCCGGACCCTGAGGCTGAGCCTGTGTCTAGTGACACCATCCAAGAAGCACCTCCAACACCAAGGCAAACTAGGTTAGCCTCTAGTCATCCCCAAGACCAAATTGTTGGAGATATCCATCATGGGATTAGAACTAGATCATTCTTTAGGAATGAGGCTAATGAAGTTGCTTTAATTTTAGAAATTGAACCTAGGAAAATTGATGAGGCATTGCATGATCCCGATTGGATCATTGCCATGCAAGACGAATTAGGACAATTTGAGAGTAGCCAAGTTTGGGATTTAGTCCCTAGACCTAAGAAGACCACCATTATTGGAACCAAATGGGTCTTCAAAAATAAATTGAACCATAAGGGAGAAATCGTAAGAAACAAGGCACGCTTGGTAGCAAGGGCTATAGTCAAGTTGAAGGCCTAGATTACGATGAGACTGTTGGGGCAATCAGCCCTGAGATGATCTGTAG
>JAGFNQ010000753.1:1250507-1266394 GCA_024364735.1 Boesenbergia rotunda
CCACTCCTTGTGAGGAGATGTATACCCAGGCCTATCGTCGGATTGTTACTCAAAATCTCTGGCCAGAGTATATCATGTTAAGAGTGCAGTCTCTTAAATACATGAGAGTAATTAGAAATCCAAAGGACGAGAAAGACATTACTTGGGCTAGGTGTGACGTAGTCAGCCTAGTGGGGACTGACACAAATAGACCGTGTCCTGAACCAAGTGGGTATAAGATGGTGAAGGGAATGGGGCACGATTCATTAGAGCTGCTGAAGGGTTTCAGAATAATTTCTTCTGAGGTCAAACCGTTGATCTTTCGATTAATTGGGGATCATGATGTATTACTAGGTGCCACTCATGATCATTCTATAATTAGTTGATTATAGACGGCCAACATAAATCGAAAGCCTATTTAGTCACACGCACTACGAGTAATCCGAGGGATTTAAAATGAGTTGAAAATTGGATTTTCCGATCAAGAGAAATAAGTCGAATCTGAGTTAATCAGAGGCGCAATGGAAGCTAAAAATGGCTAAGTCTTTTGAAGGCTTTTTGGGTGAATTAAATGAGTTTAATTCGCGTTGGTTCGGCTCGGTTTGGGCCGGCCAAAGAGGGTGCCAACCCTCCTTGGTTGGCCGGCCACTTATTGGGGAGAAAACCAATTAATTTTGGTTTAATTAATAAAGTAAATCTTACGCGATTTATTTTATAAATTATGGATAAATAAATTTGTATAAAGAAATTTATATAAATAAATTTATAGAAATTTATTCTTTTTATTGAAGTTAAAATAATCCGTGAATTGGTTTATTTTAATTTTATAAAATTAATTATGAATTGATTTTTCCATAATAAGAAAGATTATAAATTTCTTATAAAATTTATTCCATAATAAAAGGAGAGATTAATTAGTTTTATTATAAAGTTAGTTATAATAAAATTCATAAGAGAATTTATAGGATAAATTTCTTATGATAACTAATTAGTTTTATTATAAAGTTAGTTATAATAAAAATAAGGTTTAAACGGAATAATTCATAAGAGAATTTATAGGATAAATTTCTTATGATAATTAATTAGTTTTATTATAAAGTTAGTTATAATAAAATTCATAAGAGAATTTATAGGATAAATTTCTTATGATAACTAATTAGTTTTATTATAAAGTTAGTTATAATAAAACATGGTTTAAACGGAATAATTCATAAGAGAATTTATAGGATAAATTTCTTATGATAACTAATTCCGTTAATTCCATTAATTCGGTTAAGAGGAGACTTGGCAATGGAGAAGCAACTATATAAGGAACCATAGGCAAGCCTTGGATTCCTAAGATTTGAATAATCGAAATAGAGCTCTCCCTCTCTCTCTTCTCTTCTCTCCTCCTTCCCCCTCCCTTCCATTAGGGCCGGCGGCCACCCTAGCTCCATTAGGGCCGGCGCCCAACCTACACCAAGGCAAGGTGTTGACGTGAGCTTCAAGGAGAAGAAGAAACCAACCAAGAAGAAGAAGAAGCGGATTACATCTCCCTCTCTCTCGGAATTCGATTCCGTTACTTCGTTGGTTAGTTTCCTTTTCTTCTCTTGATCTTCTTAGTTGTGCCTTCCGAGGATCTAGTAGTTCTCGTCGGCACAAAACTCGTGACTTTGTGAAGTCATCCCGAAGAGAACTCGGCGTGGAAGCGAATAGAGGCGGAGCTTCCAAGGGACGCTACGGTTGGATCTCGTCCCTTACTTCGAGTTACGAGAGATATAATGTAAATTAGTTTACTTTTCCGCAAAGTTTTATTTTATGATTATGTCAACACACCATAAGATTGCATGCTAGATATGAAGTTAAAATAATTTAGGAAATTATTTTATGCAAATTCTTCCGCTGCACGTAAAAATTTAAAATTTTACGAACTCGTATCCTTGTCGACATGCACCCGGTCCCAACAAAGGATAGCCAAGAGGGACTTGTTCCTCAACCAACTACGAAATCTCACCATGAAGGAGTCCAAGATGGTAAGTGAACTCCATGGCCGGTTCAAAGAAATTCTCAACGGTCTCCACTCCATTGATGAAAAGGTCGAGAACCGCGACCTTGTGAGGTATGTTCTAAAAGCATTTCCAAGGAATGCCTTGTGGTCATCCATGGTGGATGCCTACTAGGTATCCAAGGATTTGTCAATTGTTAAATTGGATGATTTGTTTTGTGAAATGGAGCTACATGAAATGGCTAACAAAGGCCCCAAGGAGAAGGGGATTGCACTTGTTGCAGGGGACAAGACCAAGAAGAAGAAGGAGAAGAAGAAGGAGAAGGAGGACTCTTCTTCTTCATCCGAGTCTGAGTCCGAGGAGGATGATAGCGAGTCATCTTCATCCGAGATGGCTAATTTCATAAGGAGGATGATGAGGAAGAGCCGACGATACAAAGGCAAAGGTAACCCTAGTGAAGTTAAAGTTGATAAGACTAATGTTACTTGCTTTGAGTGTAGCAAGAAAGGACATTACAAGTGTGAATATCCAAAACTCAAGAAGAAGGAGGAGAAATCGAAGAAGAAGAAGAAGGCTTTGAAGGCCACGTGGGATGAATCTTCTTCTAGTTCATCCGAAGAAGAGAAGGAGGAAAAGAGTACTCGCCATGTAGCTCTCATGGCTATTGAAGATGAGGAGAGCAATGATGAATCCATGGACTCCTCAAACACGGCTTCATCATCTTCGGAAGATGAAGAGGTAATTTCTCCCAAATTAGACAAATGTTCTAGAACTATTGCATGCTTAACCGAATTGTTAAAGAAATCTAAAGAAAAGGTTAATCATTAAAAGTAGAAGTAGAACAATTGAAATCCTCTAAGGATGAGGATCTTGATGATTTGCATGTAGAAGTTTTAGAAGATGAAAACAAAGTCTTGAAGGGTGAGGTTGAGAGACTCAAGAGTCTTCTTGAGAAATTCTCAACTAGGTCTAAGACTTTGGATATGATCTTAAATGCACAAAGGGCGGTTTACAACAAGGCCGGTATAGGTTACTGACCTAAAGAACCGACTTTTGTCTCCTTGATGTCTAGGACTCATGTTAGATCACCTAAGACTTCTAGGGTTCAAAAGAAAGTGGTCAAGACATGGGTGCCTAAGTCATGCATTGTAGATGCTTTAGGTCCCAAGATTTGGGTACCTAAATCTTCCATTTTTCATATTGTGTAGGCTTTGATTGAGGGGGAGCATCTATCAACTTGGTTCGTTGATAGAGGGTGCTCCAAACATATGACCGGTGATAGATCTTTGTTCACTACCCTACAAAGCAAAAGTAGAGGTAATGTATCTTTTGGTAACAATGGTAGCCTTAAGGTTGTAGGGATAGGAGACATTCAAGTATCCGAATATCTTAGAATTAAAAATGTCCTTCTAGTCAAGGGGATGACATTTAATCTCCTAAGTGTCAGTCAATTGTGTGATGCGGGTTACACAATTGATTTGCATTCAAGTCAATGTCTAGTTAGACAAAATGACACACTTGACATGGTACTAATAGGAACAAGGATAGATAGCATTTATCAAGTTTCTTTTAAAAGTGCTATTAATGTTTCTGCTAAGTGTTTCATGTCAAGAGAAGATGAGTCCACCCTTTGGCACCGGAGATTGGCACATGTGAACATGAAGAACATCCGAAAATTGACCAACAAGGGACTAGTTCGTGGCTTACCAAGCATCAAGTATGAAAAGGAGAAGCTTTGTGATGCATGTCAAATGGGTAAGCAAACGAAATCTTCACACAAAGGTAAAAGCGCTGTAAGTACTTCTACCGCTTGGATTTACTACACATGGACTTATTTGATTGTAGCACTATGATATCATTGAATGGTAGTAGATATTATTTTATGAACATTGATGACTTTACTATATACACTTGGACATATGTTCTAAAATATAAGGATCAAACCCTAGATGCTTTTATTTCATTTTGTAGAAGAATTGAAAATGAAAAATCAACAACAAATAAAACAATTAGGAATGATCATTGAGGAGAATTTCAAAACCAAAGATTTTTAGAATTTTGCCAAGAAAGAGGTTATAGACACGAGTTCTCCACTCCTAGGACACCACAGCAAAATGGTGTCGTAGAGAGAAAGAACCGAGTCTTACAAGAGGCTGCATGAAGCATGCTCAATGAGTACTCTTTACCGAGTTACTTATGGGCTGAAGCTGTGAACACAACTTGCTACGTGCAAAACCGAGTCCTCATACATAGATTTTTAGGAAAGACTTCTCACGAACTTTGGTTTGGAAAACCACCTACAGTTAAACATCTAAGGGTGTTTGGGTGTAAGGTGTTTATTCTAAACACCAATGACCATCTTAGAAAGTTCACAGCGAAAGCTGATGAAGGGATACTGGTCGAGTATACTCTTGTCAGCAAAGCTTACCGAATCTACAACAAAAAATCTAGATTGGTCGAAGAATTTGCTGATGTTGTTTTTGAGGAAATTCCAAAAGCAATTGATCAATCAGAAGATGTAGAAGGAATTCAATTCGAACTTAGGAAACTAGGTTTGGATGAGAGCCTGAGTATTGGAGATGGTGCTGATGAATCTGATGACGGTGAGCCTAGATAACATGAAGCTCCGCCGGACCCTGAGGCTGACCCTGTGTCTAGTGACACCATCCAAGAAGCACCTCCAACACCAAGGCAAACTAGGTTAGCCTCTAGTCATCCCCAAGACCAAATTGTTGGAGACATCCATCATGGGGTTAGAACTAGATCATTCTTTAGGAATGAGGCTAATGAAGTTGCCTTAATTTCAGAAATTAAACCTAGAAAAATTGATGAGGCATTGCATTATCCCGATTGGATTATTGCTATGCAAGACGAATTAGGTCAATTCGAGAGAAGCCAAGTTTGGGACTTAGTCCCTAGACCTAAGAAGACCACCATTATTGGAACCAAATGGGTCTTCTAAAATAAATTAAACCATAAGGGAGAAATCGTAAGAAACAAGGCATGCTTGGTAGCCAAGGGCTATAGTCAAGTTGAAGGCCTAGATTACGATGAGACCTATGCTCCCGTGGCACGATTAGAATCCATTCGATTGATACTTGCATTTGCAGCACATAGAGGTTTCAAACTCTATCAAATGGATGTTAAATCGGCCTTCCTAAATGGTTTCATAAGAGAAGAGGTCTATTGTAACGCCTGCTTTTTTTTTTCCTAAAGCGGCGTTACGCTAACATACTTAAGGCATGTAACATCATACTGCAGCGGAATAACTTAAACATTACATATACATGCCCCTACTACCATCCCTAATATAATGACATGGAACTTCACATATGAACATCATGCTTAATCATCATATCATAACATGCTTAACATCATACCATAAGGTTCATATCATATCATACTGGACATCTTATCATATAGTTCCATAAGTCACTATTCGAGCATATAGGTAGTCAAAATAAAGTTCTTAGCATAAAAGGTTAACGCATTTGATTTCATGGGCCAAGTCACCAACACACACATACTTCAGGCCCTCCTGCTGCTTCCTCGTTATCCCCTTGCATGATCTGCGGTATAAGGAAAGAAGACTATAAGCACACAGGCTTAGTAAGACTCTTTCCTACTCACTAAAATCATTCGTCATTCATTCATAATCATATGGAACATAAGCATCATAAACATTTCTATCATAGTGTAAAGCATAAACATAGGCATAAATCTAATTGAACATTCTTATCATGGCATAAAGTATAAACATAGTAGCATGGCATCTTTCATGGCATAAATCATAAACATAGTAACATGGCATCTTTCATGGCATAAATCATAAACATAGTAGCATGACATCTTTCATGGCATAACTATAAACATAAGATATAAACCAACCTATATAGCATAAACATAGGCATACATTCTAGGATATCATAAGAGTATCTTCTTACCATAATCATAACATGGATCATTCATTCTCATACATATCTTTTAACATGGAGCATAAGCATAACACATCATTATCATAACATAATGCATAACGTGTATGAATGCATGGGTGGAATGCATATACGTATATGGATGCTTAGTTTAAAATCATACTTTTCATGAACATACTTTTCATAAACATACTTTTTCATAATGAATGCATGGGCAATGCATATATATCATAAGGATGCTTAATCTTTTAAAAACATACTTTTCATTTCTTAACATAATCATCATAACATCATTTGGGGTCCCCGGCTTGTACCACATACATACATCATAGCGCGCATCCCTAGTAAATCCGAGGTCGCTAGCCCCGACCTACTAGGGTAAGGATAGCATAATCGGTAGTCCCCGAACCGAGGCGCTTCTTAAGGAGCCCATCCCTGTTGCACAGCTCCGGTAGTGCCAGAACCGTGGACAGCTGCGGTAGTCCATAACCGGGGCGTTCTTAAGGTGCCCATCCCTTGGACCCATACTTCAGTCCGGTACAAGCCCATACATAAAGTAAAAAATACTTTTCATGCTTCATCATTCATAAGCCATTCATAGCATACTTATCATGGCATCATTCTTATCATGAACATGATCATAACATACTTGTCGTAAGATCATTCTTATCATGCATAACCATGGCATATCATTCATAAACATGGCATATCATTCATAAACATGGCATATCATTCATAACATGGCATATCATTCATAAGCATAGCATATCATGTATAACCATGGCATATCATTCATAAACATGGTATATCATTCGTAAGCATGGTATATCATTCATAACATAGCATATCATTCATAAGCATAGCATATCATGTATAACCATGGCATATCATTCATAAACATGGCATATCATTCGTAAGCATGGTATATCATTCATAACATAGCATATCAACATGGCATATCATTCGTAAGCTTGGCATATCATTCATAACATAGCATATCATTCATAAACATAAATCACATCTTACCATAGGGCCATTGGGACCCTTACTTGGAATAAATCTTAACTCTTATCCTATTAACCCTTATTGGCCGAAACTTATGGAGTCCCATGGCCATGTGAAAATTCACACAATCACCATCCATCATCCTTATATCATGGCAACACATAAACATAAGTTGAAGTTAAAGACTCAACCCTAACCCTTGGGTCCTTGGGGTTGGCCGAACCGTGTGAGGCCTATAGGGTGCTCCAAAAATTCCCAAAATTTATACTTAACTTCTAAACATCATCAGGGAACATTAAATAACATTATCATGATTTTTAACATATTTATAGACATTTAAATCATGGTGGCCGAAACCCATAAACATAGGGACCTTGGTTTTGTCCCCTTCATGTTGGCCGAACCCCTAGAGTGTCCTAGGGTACTCCAAAAATTCCCAAAAATTACACTTAACTTCTAAACATCATAAGGTAACATCAAATAACATTATCATGATTTTTAACATATTTACAGACATTTAAATCATGGTGGCCGAACCCCATAAACATAGGGACCTTGGCTTTGTCCATTTCATGTTGGCCGAAACCCTAGAGTGTCCTAGGGTACTCCAAAAATTCCCAAAAATTACTATTAACTTCTAAAAATCATACGGGAACATCAAATAACATTATCATAATTTTTTAACATATTTCTAGACATTTAAAACATGGTGTCCGAAACCCTTGAACTTAAGGTTCTGGGTTTTGCTTCTTTCGTGTTGGCCGAGACCCTAGGGTGTCCTAGGGCACTCCAAAAATCCCCAAAAATTACAATTAACTTCTAAAAATCATAAGGGAATATAAAATAATATTATCATGATTTTTAACATATTTATGGACCTTTAAAACATGCTGGCCGAAACCTTTGAACTTAAGGTTCTGGGTTTTGCTTCTTTCATGTTGGCCGAGACCCTAGGGTGTCCTAGGTCACTCCAAAAATCCCCAAAAATTACACTTAACATCTAAACATCATAAGGGAACATCAAATAACATTATCATGATTTTTAGCATAATTATGGACCTTTAAAACATGCTGGCCGAAACCTTTGAACATAGGAACCTTGATTTTGTTTCCCTTCAACATTAAATCCGAAAACTAACCCATATATCATGCCAAAAATCATGGAAATCATAGGTAACTATTATACCACAGGTGAGGGAGTCTTACCTTAGTTTTCTTGATTTTTCGAACCTTGAAAGAGGAGAAGGAAGAGGACTTGGTATCTCTTGACCACAACTAATCCTTGTCACCTTGTAGGAACTTGAGATCTTGAGAGATGAGACCTCTTGTGAAGTTTTCTCCAAGGCACTCCTCCCTTTGGTGCTCGGCAAGATGAGGAATGAAGTGGAGAGGAAATGCACTTGATTGAGAGAATAAGTAACTCCCAAAACTCCTCTCATTATAACCCATCAAGGAGGCAAATGAAGAGCCTCTCCATGACTCTTCACCTCCTTTTACCTCTTAACTATCCTCCACTTCAATTACTCATAAGAATTCCTTGCTAGGTGAGTTGGTTAAGGCTTACATGGTTGTACAAGAGGTCCAAGGTTCAATCCTTGGCCCATGCACCTTTATTTTTATTTTATTTTTATTTTTATTTAAACCCCTTTTTCTTATTTTCGAAAATTCCCTTCTATTTCGAAAATTTCCCTAAAATCCCCCATAATTATGCTAATATTCCTAAATAAAAATTCTTTTATATTTATATAAAATTCACCTAATTATTACCTATTTTTGGAGCTCATTTAAAGCCCATTAGTACCTAATTTCTCGATTTAAGTAAGAAAATTAAGCTAAGACATACCTCTAATCATGCTAATATTTCTAATTAAATCCTATTTATATTTATACTAATTTTTCCTAAACTATTTATGTTTATACTAATTTTTTCCTAAAATCCAACAATAATTATGGTGCTAGAAAGGCCCATATAAGGCCCATTAGTACTTAATTTTCTCAATTTAAATGAGAAAACATGGATTTTCTAGCCCAAAGTTCTCTTTAATATTTCTAGGTCCCTTGGAAAATTATTTAAACATGCTTAATATTTTAAAAAAATATTAAGAGAATTTTCCGGGTCGTTACATCTATGTCGAACAACCTCCGGGGTTTGAAAATTCTAAATTTACAAACTACGTGTTCAAGCTCAAGAAGGCACTTTACGGCCTTAAACAAGCACCTCGGGCTTGGTATGAGCGATTGTCGACATTTCTTATCGAAAAAGGGTTCGTGAGAGGACAAATAGACTCTACACTATTTCTACGAAGAGATGGTGACAATATATTTGTAGCCCAAGTATATGTCGATGACATAATTTATGGTTCCAACAACAAGGGCTATTTGAATGAGTTTATTGGACACATGGAGAGTGAATTTGAGATGAGTTTAGTGGGAGAATTGACTTTCTTCCTTGGACTCGAAATCAAACAAACTCGAGACGGAATCCATGTGCACCAATCGAAATACACTCAAGAGATGCTCAAGAAATTTAATATGAGTGACTCTAAAGAGGTAACCACTCTCATGGCTACGAACACGAGATTAGACAATGATGAGAGTGGTAAGCCCGTTGATCTAACT
Organism: Boesenbergia rotunda; assembly: GCA_024364735.1. Classification (NCBI taxonomy): domain Eukaryota; kingdom Viridiplantae; phylum Streptophyta; class Magnoliopsida; order Zingiberales; family Zingiberaceae; genus Boesenbergia; species Boesenbergia rotunda. Next base: position 1,260,028 of record JAGFNQ010000753.1, read on the forward strand.
CAATATCGGAGTATGATAGGTAGTTTGCTATACCTCACAGCTAGTTGACCTGATATTCTTTTTGCTGTGGGTATGTGCTCTAGGAACCAAGTCTGTGCCAAGGAATCTCATTTGATTGCTGTTAAAAGAATTCTGAGATACCTTAAGGGCACGATTGGAGTCGATCTTTGGTACCCCCGTACCGAGTCATTTGACTTAATTGGCTACACCGATTCTGACTATGCTGGGTGCAAGTTGGATCGGAAGAGCACAAGTGGGGGTTGCCAATTCTTAGGATCATCGTTAGTTAGTTGGTCAAGTCGGAAGCAACATTGTGTTGCTCTCTCCACGACCGAGGCAGAATATATCGACATGTGAGAGAGTGTATCACAATTGTTGTGGATGATACACACACTAGAGGACTATGGATTATCCTACAAGGGTGTGCAAGTGTTGTGTGACAACATAAACACAATAAACCTAACAATGAATCCAGTCCATCATTCAAGGACTAAGCACATTGAAGTGCGTCACCACATCATTAGGGATCATGTTGCTAAAGGAGATATCGTACTCTCGCATGTAGAGTCAAAATAGAACCTAGCATACATTTTCACTAAACCACTCCCCGAGAATGAATTTAGTTTCTTACGAAGGGAGTTGGGAATGTGTCGTGCTTCATAGAATTGAAAAGAAAACAAAACCCTTCATGATCAATTCAAATTGTTGGGCAACAATTATTGGGCAACTTGGGGGCATCTCATACAAACTATAAGGTTTAAGAAAATGTTTTTGTTTGCTAGAAATGGGGTGAGATGTTAGGATCAACTTAATTACTCAAAATGTTCACGCATCCCTTGAGAAATTAGGTTGACGAGACAAAAATCATTAAGTTGACCAAGTATGGGGAAAACCAATGCATAATACATGTGTATTTGGTTCCATGATCATACTTGGACATTCCAATCAAGGAAACTTGATTGGAGTTTTATTATTGATACAAACTTGTTTCAAATTGGATGAATGTTATGATTAATTTTGACTTCACTTGGTTGGGTGTTTGTTTTTACAACGGAGAGGTTGTTAAATCCATAAGGACTCTTGATTCTTGTTAAGGGATCAATTCTAGTCGAGAGAACACCTCCACAATCAATAAACTTACATCCAATCGTCTCCGAACTCGAAAGAAGGTCTGAAACTGTGAGTTCTATCACGCATTAGAAAGTTTCTGATATCTGATCAGTCCACAGACCGATCAGGAGTGGGCTGATCGGTCCACAGACCGATCAGTGAGCTCACAGAACCACGACTAATCTGTTCGGTCCCTGATCGATCCACAGACCGATCAGGGACCTCCCTGATCGGTCACCGGACCGATCAGGAGTTGGCCTGTTCGGTCATAAAGATCGATCACGAAATTCCGTGACAAACCACTAAAATCTTTCTGTCTTGGATTTGTTCGGTCCACTGACCGATCTGGCCACACTTCTGATCGGTCCACAGACCGATCAGAAGGTTCACAAAAATCTCACAAACTCTCTGTTCACTCTCTGATCGATCGGCAGACCGATCAGGGGCTTCCCTGATCGGTCACTCGACCGATCAGGACCTAGCCAGACCAATCAGGAGGTTCCCTGATCGGTCTAGGTACCCCCAGATCGAACGGTGATTCGATCGATCGCATTAACTTTGGTTGGTGATCGGTCCACCAACCTATTTAATCACGCCTCCACTTCATTCCTAAACCCTAGCCGACTCCCCTCAGTCTGCTCAAATAGCTCCTGCAAGTTCTTGCTGAGAGCATCCTCTCTTCTTCCTGCGAGTTCTTGCGCCCTCACTTTTCCTCTTCTTCCTGCGCATGAGCTCTGAGCCTTCGGTGAGATCTGTTCCTTCGGCGAACCTGTCCTTGAGTGTGCATGCACTCTACTCCCTGCGAACTCTCTCAGCACAAACTTTTGGCGAACTCCACACCCCTGCAAGTCGTGAGTTTCCTGCTTGTGTCTGAGCTTCTCGGCTGCAAGCTTCTGCCGGTTCTGAAGTTCTTACGCAAGGTCCTCTCCTCTTCAAGTTGTCAAGACCTTCTCCAGCCAACCGAATGGCACCAAAGTGAGCTTGTTCATCATGCTTGTGATTTTTTTCCTTGTATGATTGTTTCATAAATTTTGTGTTTGGTGCTAACCATGTTTCATCTTATGGTGTGACCTTGCCGTGACTGCCTTATCCTTATGATCAAATTTTCCCTTGTATGATGATCTTGCCATGACCTAAACCTCACTGATCAAACCATATTCATTTTATTATTGATCAAACCTCACTTCACTGATCAAACCTTACCCTTATATGATCAAACTTCATTTGTGTTGTAACCTTACCCTCGATTGTTCAATTTCCTTTGCCGTCACTTATTAACACCCGCAGGAAGTCTTCCAAAGGGAATGAACCTATTGAGGGGACCTCAAAGGGAAAAGACCCTTCAACTTCTACACCCTCTCGTAGACCCCAACCATCCTCAAGCTCAGGGTTCCCCAATGCCGCTCTTGAACAATCATTTCAAAGTAGAACTTTTAAACTCCTCCCTTGTAGATCGATTGATAGGCCTTTCTTATCTGAGCAGTGTCCCTCTATTAAAGAGGTTATTGATTTCTACAATCTTGAATTTCTCCGTTCTCTCAAGCGGACCATAAATTTTGATCTTGTGTCCGAATTCTATAATAATCTGCAACTGGGATCGCGAGAGGGTTTCAAATTTACAACTCGGGTAGCCAAAATAAATCTTAACTTTACCTACGAAAACTTTTCTGAGTATCTTGGCGGTCGACGATCGCCAAATCTCTATTCTATCTACCCTGACATTCCGGATCCGTTACTGCCTTTGTTTGAGGGAGTCACCCCTGACTCTATCTACGAGCATTTCTTTGGACACCCTAGGCCAGATGGCCTTGATGAGCTGGCTCCTGATTTCACTACTTTTGCTGCCCTTCGCCTTTCTCCAATTGATTATATTCTTTTCAAAATAATCACCAACTGCATTCTGCCAATCACTTCAAAACCTCTCACTGAAATCCACCCATATCACTGTCTGATGCTCTATGGGATGCATCACCACTTGGATTTTGACATTATGGAGAGCATCCTCTAGTCCATCATAGCCTATAGCGAGCACGGGCGACGTACAGTCTACATGCCGTTTGGACATGTTATCACTGACTGGCTTCAGTCAGTTGGTGTCAATGTGTCCAAGGGCAGGACCGTGCCCATGGTTCGGCAGGATTGCCGACTTGGTAAATGCGCGTTTGCCAAGTCTGACATTATTGTCGGACCCCAGGGCCTTATATGGAAGGATGGGAGGGGTTTAGGAGAGCTACCTCGGGCAGTGTAACGCCCGCCCCTTACCGTTAGGCAGCACGTTACCTTTAACCTTTTTTTTCTTACTTATATCATTGCGTATGAATCTAACATTGCAGCGGAAATGAAACATAACTAAAAGCATATGCAACGATAAGGAAGTAATAACATCATATAACGTCTAATAGCATCCATACTTAAATAAACTCCAAAAGAACTAGCAAGTATCATGCATAAAGTAGCAACATATGTCTTATTAGAAATAAGAACTAAGTCTATAGATGGCACTAAAGTGGATCGATCAGCCAAGTCACCACCACACACATTAGCCCTTCCTGCAGCTTCCCTTTCTTTAATAATTTCTATGTTGATCTGCAACATAAGCAACCAAACTATAAGTATGAAACTTAGTAAGCTCTTTCCTACTCACTAAATCCATATGTTACATGCATCTGAGAGACATATAATATCTTATGCATCGCATAAAAATACATAAGGCATATAAACATATAAAGGCATATAAACACATAAACATATGCTTTGCGAAAACATTTAGGATGCTCTTTGAAAAACATAATAAGTAATACTTTAACATAAGCATACATCATCTTTCTTTGGGGTCCCCGGCTTTGTACCCATTCTTTCTTTTGCGCGCATACCCCTATGTAGGATGCGAGGTAGCTAATCCCAACCTACAGGGGTCTACATTCTAGGCTTACTATCTTTCAGCCTAGGGACAACTTCGGTAGTCCAGAACCGTGGATCTTTTCAAGATCCGGTACAAGCCAATCTTTAAAGTAAAATACATACATGCATTCTTTTCTTTTCTTTCTTTCATTCATATAGAACATGCATTCTTTTCTTTCTTTCTTTCTTTCATATTGCATGTACTATAGACATTCAATCATTCATAATCATAGGCATACTTTCATATATAGAACATGCATTCTTTCTTTTTCTTTCTTTCTTTCATATTGCATATACTATAGGCATTCAATTATTCATAAACATAGGCATACTTTCATGACATAATCATTAGCATAAATAGCAAGACATGGAAGGACCTTTCTTTTAACACATGTAAGTGAAGCAACCATCATGCTGGTTTCATCAATACATCATACATATAACATGCTTGTCTTAATCAAGGCAATATGTTAGTTTAATCTTTCTTTTCTCATCTTAATACATGCTGGCCGAAACTTCATAGCAAGGATATCATAGCATAAGAGTCATATAATCATGGAAATAAAAACATACATTACATAAGAGGTCATTTACAAGTACACTGGTAGTCTAGACTTCACTAAACACTAGTTTAGGTGCATGAATTGTACTTGAACTTATTCTTAGCCTTTAGTCTAGTAATTGGCAAAAATTCACAGTATGTATAACATGGTATAAAAGTTCATATAACATGTAAATAAAAACATATTTTACCATTAAGGTCATATACAAGCATAAAGGTAGTCTAGGCTTCATTAAACACTAGTTTAGGGGCATGCTTTATACTCGAACCTATTCTTAACCCCTATTCTTGTAATTTGTTGAAACTTACAGTAGGGATTTCATAGCATAATCATTCACCTAACATGGGAATAAAAGCATATTTTTCATAAGAATTCATTCACAAGTGCAAAAGTAGTTTGTACTTCACCAAACACTAGTCTAGGTGTATGATCTAGAGTTCTACTTGGATTATCATGCATATGGGTACATGTAACATTTTTTCTAAACATCAATACATATAATGAAGCATGAGTTTAGGCTCAAACAACTTAGATAAGGTACTGACCCTAAGGTATAAATTATTTCCATCATGAAATAAAACACCCAATCACATGCATATCACTTGATTTAACCATAACTTCATGAAGGTCTATAAAAATCTATTTTAAGGCATAATTTAAGGTCCCTTGGCCGAATGTTACAGCAGTCCCTTAGCATAGATTCCACAAAATTTCGTGGCCTAAAACATTTATATAGCAAGGAAACAATCATTAGGACAATAGCCTACTTCATGCATCAACATTTATCCATTTCATGACTTGGCCGAATTCTTCCAAGTCCTATACATCATGGAGGGCATTCAAACACCATGTATCCATCATATATTCATTACAAAAAGGTAGTAACAATTTCATGAACTCTTCCTTTAAGTTTTTTGGACATAGAAAAGGGAGTACCCCTTTATGGCCGAAACTTCCCTCAAAGTTTTCTTCCATTTTCTTTCACCCAACATCACATGAAAACATAAAAATCATAAAAACACATAAAAAACCATTATGATGCAGGTGAGGGAGTCTTACCACTTGTGCTTATGTTCCCAAAAGATTTCCAAATTTTGGAGAAGAAAAGACCTCTTAAACTTGGTGTTTCCTCTTGTTCTTCTCCTTTTCTTCTTCCGGTTTGTGGGGCTCGGTTTTGGGCTGCAAGGTGCTCTAGGATTTCGGTGAGGATGAGGAGAAAGGAGAAGAGTTTGGTGGAGAGAAAGGGGAAAGGTTTCTTGGTCGAATGCCTAGGCATTTCCTCCTCTTAATGACCTTTTATGGTGAGTAAAGAGGCAAGCACCTCTTTAATGGTGTCTCTTCAATTTTCTTGTGTCTCTTCATCTTCTTTCCCACTTATCTACAATTTCCCATCCTCTTCTAATAGCACTCCCTTGCTAGGTGAATTGGTTACATGAATATTCTTAAGGCTTTGCTTTCCTTTGAGGTCCAAGGTTCAATCCTTGGCACCTCCTTTTCTTTTTGCTTTCTTTTCCTTTTTATTTTCTTCAAGCCCATGTAACCAAAGCCCAACAAGAGAATGCTACCCATTTAGTTCATACACATGCATATTCATATCATTATTCATTCATTCATGTGCATGATGTCAAGCATAATATTAATGTAGCATATAAACATAATTATCGCACCCATTCACCATATATCAAGAAGGTGCTTAATATCTTCTTTATTCAAAATTTCCCCCTTTAAATTCATAATTTTATTCTTGGCCACATGTTCAATTATTACATCGTTCTAGAGGGAAATTTGGGGCG
>JAGFNQ010000753.1:1267144-1289024 GCA_024364735.1 Boesenbergia rotunda
GTGGAAGAGAATTGGGAGGTTTCTTGGTCGAAATGCCTAGGCATTTCCTCCTCTTCATGATCTTTTATGGTGAGTAAAGAGGCATGCACCTCTTTAATGGTGTCTCTTCAATTTTCTTGTGTCTCTTCATCTTCTTTCCCACTTATCTACAATTCCCCATCCTCTTCTAATAGTATTCCCTTCCTAGGTGAATTGGTTACATGAATATTCTTAAGGCTTTGCTTTCCTTTGAGGTCCAAGGTTCAATCCTTGGCACCTCCTTTTCTTTTTGCTTTCTTTTCCTTTTTATTTTCTTCAAGCCCATGTAACCAAAGCCCAACAAGAGAATGCTACCCATTTAGTTCATACACATGCATATTCATATCATTATTCATTCATTCATGTGCATGATGTCAAACATAATATTAATGTAGCATATAAACATAATTATCTCCCCCATTCACCATATATCAAGAAGGTGCTTAATATCTTCTTTATTCGAAATTTTCCCCTTTAAATTCATAATTTTATTCTTGGCCACATGTTCAATTATTACATCGTTCTAGAGGGAAATTTGGGGCGCTACAATCCACCCTCCCTTCTGAAAAGTTCGTCCTCGAACTTAAAACAACTCGGGATATTCTCGTTTCATATCATCGTCAATTCATTCTTGTATGGTCTATCAGTCCTTCTTACACACTACTGCACATTTTTCTTCTTTAAACTTAACATAAACATCTCAACTCTAGCTGTTTCTTATAAATAACTATCCTTTCTTTTAAAGTTCTCTTTCAACTCTACAGTTTCACTACTCTTGTTTATTAATTCCCTTACAGATCTACTTACGCTCTCTTAGTTATTCATTTTACTTAGATCAATCAACACTTCATTATGTTAACTAAACATTATTCCTCTACAAATGCATCTAAGACTCTCTTCTGATTTTAACACACCTATCACAGTCTTCGCTTCGGATATATTTTACTTATCTTAACTACTTTACTATAACATATTCGCTTATTCACCAACATTAATCCTCATCATTTTTTTCTTCTATCACATTTTTCCTTATGCTTTTCAACATCACTTCATTGCTTTAGTAGCAAACTCTCTCTTTCTCGATATTCTTACACCTTACATTTATGTATCTGAAGTGACTTTACCAATTACACATGTTACTCTGTCTTCTAGTCATGCTTTCTACACAAAATAACACATAGGCTAGTATAAGGTTACTGTCATTTCTATTCATATACATGCATTTTAAATCATTATCATCATAAAGCATGGTAAGGTATCTTCCTATTTTTATCGAAGGTAAAATCATGCTTCCATCATACATATCATGAATCATACTTGCATAATTAAGCTATCAACATAAACATGAAATAAGGCAAGTATAGAATTTCTTACTTGAAAGCGGCAGGAGGTAGGCTTGATGTGTGTGTAGTGAGATGATAAACTGCTCTGATACCATATTGTAACGCCCGCCCCTTTTACCGTTAAGGCGGCATGTTAACTTTTTCCTTCTTAACTTATATTATTGCATATGATTCACAACATTGCAGCGGAAATAAAACATAAACATAATCATATGCAAAGGGAGAAGGAGTGTAAATATAAATCATGTATCATCTAATAGCATCCATACTTAAATAACCTCCAAAAGAACTAGCAAGTATCATGCATAAAGTATCAACATATGTCTTATTAGAAATAAGAACTAAGTTTATAGATAGAACTAAAGTGGATCGATCAGTCAAGTCACCACCACACACATTAGCCCTTCCTGCAGCTTCCCTTTCTTTAGTAGTTTTTATGTTGATCAGCAACATAAGCAAACAAACTATAAGCATGAAACTTAGTAAGCTCTTTCCTACTCACTAAATCCATACGTCACATGCGTTTGAGAGACATATAACATCTTATGCATAGCATAAAAATACCTAAGGCATATAAACATATGAAGGCATATAAACATAGAACGTATGCATTGTAAAAACATTTAGGATGCTCTTTAGAAAACATAGTAAATAATACTTTATAATCATATACATCATCTTCTTTGGGGTCCCCGGCTTTGTACCCATTCTTTCTTTTGCGCGCATACCCCTATGTAGGATGCGAGGTAGCTAATCCCGACCTACATCGGTCTACATTCTAGGCATACTATCTTTCAGTCTAGGGACAGCTTCGGTAGTCCAGAACCGTGGATCTTTTCAAGATCCGGTACAAGCCAATCTTTAAAGTAAAATACATACATGCATTCTTTTCTTTTCTTTCATTCTTTCATATAGAACATGCATTCCTTTCTTTCTTTCTTTCTTTCTTTCTTTCATATTACATGTACTATAGACATTCAATCATTCATAATCATAGGCATACTTTCATATAGAGAACATGCATTCTTTCTTTTTCTTTCTTTCTTTCATATTGCATGTACTATAGGCATTCAATCATTCATAAATATAGGCATACTTTCACGACATAATCATTAGCATAAATAGAAAGACATGGAAGGACCTTTCTTTTAACACATGTAAGTGAAGCAACCATCATGCTAGTTTCATCAATACATCATATTTATAACATGCTTGTCTTAATTAAAGCAATATGTTAGTTTAATCTTTCTTTTCTCATCTTAATACATGCTGGCCGAAACTTCATAGCAAGGATATCATAGCATAAGAGTCATATAATCATGGAAATAAAAACATACGTTACACATGGAATCATATACAAGCACAAGGGTAGTCTAGGCTTCATTGAATACTAGTTTAGGTGCATGTTTTGTGCTTGAGATTATTTTTAACCCTTATCCCAGTATTTGTCCGAAATTCACATCTAGATAACATGGCATGAAAGTTCATATAACATGTAAACAAAAATATATTTTACCATTAAGGTCATATACAAGCATAAAGGTAGTCTAGGCTTCATTAAACACTAGTTTAGGGGCATGCTTTTTACTCGAACCTATTCTTAACCCCTATTCTTGTAATTTGTTGAAACTAACAGTAGGGATTTCATAGCATAATCATTCACCTAACATGGGAATAAAAGCATATTTTTCATAAGAATTCATTCACAAGTGCAAAAGTAGTTTGTACTTCACCAAACACTAGTCTAGGTGTATAATCTAGAGTTCTACTTGGATTATCATGCATATGGGTATATGTAATATTTTTCTAAACATCAATACAAAGAATGAAGTATGAGTTTAGGCTCAAACAACTTAGATAAGGTACTGACCCTAAGGTATAAATTATTTCCATCATGAAATAAAACACCCAATCACATCCATATCACTTGATTTAACCATAACTTCAAGAAGGTCTATAAAAATCTATTTTAAGGCATAATTTAAGGTCCCTTGGCCGAATGATACAGCAGTCCCTTAGCATAGATTCCACAAAATTTCGTGCCCTAAAACTTTTATATAGCAAGGAAACAATCATTAGAACAATAGCCTACTTCCTGCATCAACATTTATCCATTTCATGACTTGGCCGAATTCTAACAAGTCCTTTACATCATGGAGGGCATTCAAACACCATGTATCCATCATATATTCATTACAAAAAGGTAGTAACAATTTTATGAACTTTTCCTTTATGTTTTTGGACATAGAAAAGGGGGTACCCCTTTATGGCCAAAACTTTCCTCAAGAATTTCTTCCATTTTCTTTCACCCAACATCACAAGCAACATAAAAATCATAAAAAACACATAAAAAGACATTATGTTACAGGTGAGGGAGTCTTACCACTTGTGCTTATGTTCCCAAATGATCTCCAAATTTTGGAGAAGAACGAACCTCTTAAACTCTAGCAATCCTCTTGTTCTTCTCTTCTTTTCTTCTTTCGGTTTCTCTAGGTTTGTGATTCGGTTTTGGGCTGCAAGGGTCTCTAGAATTTTGGTGAGGGAGAGGAGGAAGAGGAAAGGTTTGGTGGAAGAGAATTGGGAGGTTTCTTGGTCGAAATGCCTAGGCATTTCCTCCTCTTCATGACCTTTTATGGTGAGTAAAGAGGCAAGCACCTCTTTAATGGTGTCTCTTCAATTTTCTTGTGTCTCTTCATCTTCTTTCCCACTTATCTACAATTCCCCATCCTCTTCTAATAGTACTCCCTTCCTAGGTGAATTGGTTACATGAATATTATTAAGGCTTTGCTTTCCTTTAAGGTCCAAGGTTCAATCCTTGGCACCTCCTTTTCTTTTTGCTTTCTTTTCCTTTTTATTTTCTTCAAGCCCATGTAACCAAAGCCCAACAAGAGAATGCTACCCATTTAATTCATACACATGCATATTCATATCATTATTCATTCATTCATGTGCATGATGTCAAGCATAATATTAATGTAGCATATAAACATAATTATCGCACCCATTCACCATATATCAAGAAGGTGCTTAATATCTTCTTTATTCAAAATTTCCCCCTTTAAATTCATAATTTTATTCTTGGCCGCATGTTCAATTATTACATCGTTCTAGAGTGAAATTTGGGGCGTTACACTTTTTCCCAACTTCACTCACCGGGACTTCTTGCCCAATCCGCGATCAGGTCTTCGAGCCCAGCTTCACTCACCAGGTCTTCGGTGCTCAGTCCTCGACTAGATATTCATGCCTAGCTTCACTTACCTGGTCTTCGTTCCAAACTTCACTCACGTGGTCTTCGTGCCCAACCTTACGTCAGTACTTTGTTGCCAGCCTGCGACCAGGACTTAGTTCCCAATTCATAGAACTAGGACATAGTGCCTAGTGTACCTAGGACTTGCCTGCGTACTTAATAAGCTTGTTAGATCACAACCAAACCTTAACTTCTGAACCCTTTGCCATTATCAAAACATAGGTTCTGATGGATCGATTTAGGCGTGCAGAGGAGGGGGGTGAATGTACTTTTTCGGATCTCTACAGAATTGTTAGCGCAGTGGAAATAATATGTAAAAGAAACATAAGCAATGCTAACAATTCTCAGTTACTTGGTATCGACCCAGATGGGTGACTAGTCCAAGGATCCACGCCGCGAGCACCACTTTTCACTATCAAAAAGTCTCCTTGAGGTGGAGAAACCTTTACAGCAAGATTTTCCTCTTTACAGATGTAGAAATACAATAGAGGAAGCAAGAAAAACTCTACAATTTGGCAGCACTTCGTTACTGTACGGAACCGTACCGTACACGTACAAAACGTGCTCCTTTTATAGGTGAACAGGACAAATTCACAATCTGTCCAGCCCGCACCAGTCGACTGCCCCTGGGGCAGTCGACTGGCCTAGCATTAATTGCTAGCCAACGGCTAGTGTCGGGAGTATATCAGTCGACTGCCCAACGGCCAGTCGTCTGGTCCAACACTGCAAACTTTCTGTGAGTTTTGGGAGTCGACTGCCTCTGGGCCAATCGACTGCCCTACCTCACAGCTCAGCTCCAGCCACTCTGGACCTTCTCCTTCGCGTGTGCCTTCCGGTCTGCTCCCTTGGTTCGCCCCTTGAAGTCCTCTTCCTCTGGCTATCGTCCCTCGGATGCGCACGCAAGCCTTCCCTTGGCTTGCCTCCATGCCACCCTTCATATGTGCCCTTGAAGTCCACTTCCCGGCTTGCCCTTGGACCTCTCCTCCCACAGCTCTCGTCCCTCGGATATGCCCACCATGTGTGATTCTCCAAGTCCTGCAAACTCAATCACACATATCAAATACAACATAACACTCTAATTTTGAACATATTTGCCTACACATCAAAACCATGATCTTTCGATCATTTAAGGGCCGATTGCCTCAACAATCTCTCCTTTTTTGATGTGTGGCAATATGTTTATGTTAGAGATAACCAACAATCACAATAGCAATAGCAACATATAGCAATTGAAAAATCATGAGACATAGTAACCCTAAGAGGTAACCTCCCCCTTAACCTATGTCTTCCCCCATTTTCAATTCTAGTCACAATTCAAGTTAAGTTTCCACTTAACAATATCAATATGTTAAAAATATAAGACATATCAAAATCTAAGAGGTACCTCCCCCTTAATTCATGTCTTCTCCATTTTTAAACATTCAAGTTCTAAGTGTTGGGACCGGGTGCATGTCGACAAGGATACGGGTTCGTAATATTTTAAATTTTTACGTGCAGCGGAAGAATTAACATAAAATAATTTCCTAAATTATTTTAACCACGTATCTAGCATGCAACCTTATGATGTGTTGACATAATCATAAATTAAAACATTGCAGAAAAGTAAACAAATTTACTAAGTACCTCGCGTAACTCGAAGTAAGGGACGAGATCCAACCGTAGCGTCCCTTGGAAGCTCCGCCTCTATTCGCGTCCACGCCGAGTTCCCTTCGGGATGACTTCGCAAAGTCACGAGTTTTGTGCCGACGAGAACTACTAGATTCTCCAAAGGCACAACTAGAAGAAGAAGAGAAAATATAGGAAACTAACCACCAAAGTAACGGAATCAATATTCCGAGAAGGAAGGAGATGAGATCCGCTTCTTCTTCTTCTTGGTTGGCTTCTCCTTCTTCTTGAAAGCTCACGGCAACCAACCCTAGGGAAGGAGATGCGCCGGCCCTAGGTGGATGAAGGTGCGCCGGCCCTAATCCTCAAGGAGGGTGCCGGCCCTAAGGGGATGAAAGGGAGAATAGAGAGTAAGAGAGAGAGAGGGAGAGGAAGCTACTTCTCTTGATTGCTTGATTAGAATTAAGGGCTTGCCTTTGGTTCCTTTATATAGTAGCATCTCCCTTGCCAAGTCTCCCTCTTAACGGAATTAACGGAATTAGTTATCATAAGAAATTTATCCTATAAATTCTCTTATGAATTATTCCGTTTAAACCAAGTTTTATTATAACTAACTTTATAATAAAACTAATTAATGAATTAGTTATCATAAGAAATTTATCCTATAAATTCTCTTATGAATTATTCCGTTTAAACCAAGTTTTATTATAACTAACTTTATAATTAAACTAATTAGTAATAAAACTAATTAATGAATTAGTTATCATAAGAAATTTATCCTATAAATTCTCTTATGAATTATTCCGTTTAAACCAAGTTTTATTATAACTAACTTTATAATTAAACTAATTAGTTATCATAAGAAATTTATCCTATAAATTCTCTTATGAATTACCAAGTTTTATTATAACTAACTTTATAATAAAACTAATTAATCTCCCCTTTTATTATGGAATAAATTTTATAAGAAATTTTTAAACTTTCTTATTATGGAAAAATCAATTCATAATTGATTTTATAAAATTAAAATAAACCATTTCATGGATCATTTTGATTTCCATAAAAATAATAAATTTCTATAAATTTATTTATATAAATTTCTTTACATAAATTTATTTATCCATAATTTATAAAATAAATCGCACTAGATTTATTTTATTAATTAAACCAATTAAATTGGTTTCTTCCCTTTAATGTGACCGGCCAACCCAAGGGGTTTGGCACCCTCTTTGGCCGGCCAAACCAAGCCGAACCGATCGCGAATTAAACTCATTTAATTCGCCCAATAAGCCTTCAAAAGACTTAGCCATTTTAGCTTCCATTGCGCCTCTGATAAATTCATATTCGACTTATTTCTCTTGATCAGAAAATCCAATTTTGAACTCGTTTTAAATCCCTCGGATTACTCGTAGTGCGTGTGACTAAATAGGCTTTCGATTTATGTTGGCCGTCTATAATCAACAAATTATAGAACGATCATGAGTGGCACCTAGTAGTACATCATGACCCCCAATTAATCGAAAGATCAACGGTTGACCTCAGAAAGAATTCCGAAACCCTTCAGCAGCTCTAATGAATCGTGCCCCATTCCCTTCACCATCTTATACCCACTTGGTTCAGGACACGGTCTATTTGTGTCAGTCCCCACTAGGCTGACTACGTCACACCTAGCCCAAGTAATGTCTTTCTCGTCCTTTGGATTTCTAATTACTCTCATGTATTTAAGAGACTTGCACTCTTAACATGATATACTCTGGCCAGAGATTTTGAGTAACAATCCGACGATAGGCCTGGGTATACATCTCCTCGCAAGGAGTGGTGAATCCTTTGTAGGCTGTTCAAACATCTTCGGGTACTTCGGCTTATACCCAATCATCCTGGGTCCACACCTCCTTGGAGATGCTTGCTTAAGATGTTAAAGTATAAGTCTCCATGACCAAGATGACTTGAACACCGCAAGTCAAAGGAACATCGCACTTAAGCCGCAGTAAGAACTTCATTGACATATCTATATAGATAACCCTATGAAGTCTTACAGCTAGTCACTCCAATGAACTAGTTCCCTTAACTAGCATCCATGTTTATCTCCGGACATCCCAATGTCACCAGCCAGTGAGATTCAGCTGATTAGAGAATAACCCATGCTAGTCTCAACAGAATTGATAGTGTCCGTATTTATCAATTCATCGACTAGGGATATTTTCAATACTTCACATTTGCACATTTAGAGATAATCACTAGTTGTGATCCCATCACAAATTCTCTTATGCTATGAGTTGTATTGCGGGCATTCAGTAGATGAGTTTAAGATCCCAATCAAATACATAAACATGTATACTCAAATAGTGAATTATCATTTATTAAAATAAATGTTTACAATCATAAGGCGATTGCCTTAGGACACTTCTCTCATATCACTAACACTAAGTTAGAAAGAAAACCATAAACCATCCATTCCAAGTCAAAATTCTAACTTAAACCACCTATTCTCCCCCTTTGACACCATCAAAATGATTGCCTCAAGCAACCAAAACCCATGGCATCAAAAGAAAAAATTTCAATTTCTGAAATTTCTCACAGTGGCTGAAAACGTGCGTGCCTGTCGACTGCCCATGGGGCAGTCGACTGATACGCCATCAGTCTGATATTTCTGCTTTTCAGCCGAATTTCAGAAACTCCCAGAAAATTCCAAAAATTCTAAATTTTTGCATACATGTTTGAAATGTTATACTCTATCAGGGAAAAATATTAAACCATATAAAATTTCAAACATGCATGACTTTTGACAAAAATCCAAAATCTTTGAAAACCACTACATTTTGTATCAAACTTTGAAACTAATTTTGCAATTATATGAATTCTAAAAGCATGGCACAGTATGTAAGACATAAAATGGTTTTCAAAAGTTTATAATGTCCAACTATGATCTTTGGGCAAAGTGTCCATTGATTAAACACTTGTCTTCCCCATAGTTGGTCTAGTTTTCATATTTTGATACTCTCAATGGTTCAACAATGTGCCACAAGCATAAGTGATCCAAATGTATCACCCTAACGGATCAAACACCCTTTTTCAAAGCTAATATCTCCAAGTTCATCCTATACTTCCACAAAACACATTCCAAGTCCTCTTCTTAAGGATGTAAACTCCGATTCCGGAAGAGGCTTGGTAAAGATATCGGCTAGGTTCGACTTGGATTCAACATAGTGTAGTTCTATGTCTCCCCTTGCCACATGGTCTCTAATGAAGTGATGTTTCACTTCAATGTGTTTTGTCCTAGAATGGTGAACCGGATTTTTGGTTAAATTGATTGTACTTACATTATCACACAAGACTATGACCTTGGTGTAATGTAGCTCATAATCCTCTAAGGTGTGCATGATCCAAAGGAGTTGGGAAACACACCCACCCATTGCCATATTTTCCGCTTCTGTTGTTGATAGGGCAACACATGGTTGTTTCCTACTACTCCAACTAACTAAGGAAGACCCAAGGAATTGACACCCTCTACTTGTACTCTTCCTATCTAACTTGCATCGCGCATAGTCCGAGTCGGTGTATCCAATTAGATCAACACTAGGGGTTCTAGGATACCAAAGTCTGACATTAAGTGTACCTTTTACATATCTTAAGATCCTCTTGACTACAACCAAATGGGACTCTTTGGCACAAAATTGGTACCTTGTACACATACCTACCGCAAAAAAGTATGTCGGGTCTACTAGCGGTTAGATATAGGAGGCTACCAATCATGCTCCTATATTGTTTAGAGTCTACCATTTTCCCTTCAATGTCACTATCCATTTTCACATTGGTTCCTATGGGTGTAGATGCTACCTTAGCATTTTCTAAACCAAATTTATTTAACATCTCCTTAGCATATTTGGTTTGAAAGACGTGTGTACCTTCATTAGTTTGCTTAACTTGAAGGCCTAAGAAAAAGGTTAACTCTCCTACAAGACTCATCTCAAATTCATCTTCCATACATTTGATGAATTCTTGTAGGAAGTCATTATTTGTTGACCCAAAAATGATGTCGTCTACATAGACTTGGGCAACAAATATCTCCTTGTCCTTAGATTTTAGAAACAATGTAGGGTCAATTGTTCCTCTCCTAAACCCCTTAGACACTAGAAATGAAGAAAGCCTTTCATACCAAGCTCGAGGAGCTTGTTTCAATCCATATAAGACTTTTCTTAGTTTGAACACGTGTCTTGGAAAGTTAGGGTCCTCAAACCCAGGGGGTTGTTCTACATAAATCTCTTCCTTAATGATCCCATTAAGGAATGCCGACTTCACATCCATTTGGTGAAGTATGAAACCCATGTGAGCGGCATAGGCTAGTAGAATTCTAATTGATTCTAACCTAGCTACGGGGGCATAAGTTTCATCATAATCTAGTCCATCAACTTGGTTAAACCCCCTAGCTACCAATCTAGCCTTGTTCCTAGTGATTTTACCTTGGTCATCTAGTTTGTTCCTAAACACCCATCTAGTGGTTACAATAGTACAATCATTGGGCCTAGGAACTAACTCCCAAACTTCACTCCTCTCAAATTGATTTAGCTCTTCTTGCATGGCTAAAACCCAATCAACATCTCCCAATGCTTCATCAATGGACTTGGGTTCCAATTGGGAAATTAGAGCTATTTGACTGGTTTGGTCCCTAAAATAAGACCTAGTCCTTACCCCTTGAGTGACATCACCCACAATTTGGTCAATAGGGTGATCATGGTGATGTCTCAAGGGTCTAGAGGTTGTAGGTTCATTTACTCCTTCTTGCTCATCCTCTAGGATACTTCTTATTCCCCCTTGATCATTGCCCTCCAAATGTAGGTTTTGAATTCTTTGGGCAAGGGGTTGGGCCTCTTCTATATCCTTATCAATTGAAGCCTTCCTAGGGTAGGTACTACTTGTTTCATCAAATTTAACATTCGAGGACTCCTCAATCACCTTTGTTCTTTTGTTATACACTCTATAACCTCTACTGTTTGATGAGTACCCTACTAGAATCCCTTCATCGGCTTTTGACTCAAATTTCCTTAGGTCATCTTTGGTATTTAATATGTAAACTTTACATCCAAAGACTCTAAAATAATGGACTTGTGGTATCCTTCCATTTCACAGTTCAAAAGGTGTTTTTCCTAAAAATCTATGTACCAACACCCGATTTTGGATATAGCAAGCGGTGTTAACCGCTTCGGCCCAAAGATAGCTAGGAAGTGAATATGCATTAAGCATAGTCCTAGCAGCTTCTTGTAGGGCTCGGTTTCTCCTCTCAACTACCCCATTTTGTTGAGGAGTCCTTGGGCATGAAAACTCATGCTTGTACCCATTTTCAACACAAAATTATGTGAAACTAGCGTTTTGGAACTCCCCACCATGGTCACTCCTAATTCGGTTTATTTTGGTATGCATTTCATTTTCTACCCTCTTACTAAAGCCTATGAAGATCTCTAGGGTATCATCCTTATGTTTCAAGAAATAGACCCATGTAAACCTAGAAAAGTCATCTACTATTACTAGGCAATACTTACTCCCTACAAGTGAGGGGGTACTATGGCAATCAAACAAGTCTATATGCAAAAGTTCTAAAGGTAAGGAAGTGGGGATTAGAGTTTTACCTTTGTGTGATGCTTTTGATTGCTTACCCTCTTGGCATGCATCACACAACTTGTTCTTCTCGTACTTGATCATTGGGAGCCCCTTCACCAACTCTTCCTTGGTCACCCTTGCAATACTCCTCATGTTGACATGTCCAAGTCTTCGATGCCACAACCACCCTTCTTCTTCTTTAGACATGAGACACTTAACAACATTGTTAGTAGCATAAGATAGATCAAGATAATATAAATTTGCCTCTCTAAACCCTTCTAAGATGATAGTATTTGATTCATTATGTCTAATGAAGCATTTTCTAGCATGAAACTCTACTTGAAAACCGGCATCACATAATTGACTTACACTTAATAAATTAAACTTTATGTCTTTGATTAAAAGTACCTTATGAATTGAGATAGAGGGAGTTACCTCAATTGTCCCCCTACCAATAATCCTCAATTTTGCACTATTCCCAAAGGAGACCGTCCCTTCTCTTAGGTAGCTAATAGTGGTGAACTTACTCACATCCCCGGTCATGTGTCTTGAGCATCCACTGTTAGTAATATAAGAGAAGTGCCCTAAGGAAATCGCCTTATGATTGTAAACATTTATTTTAATAAATGAATATTCACTATTTGAGTATACATGTGTATGTATTTGATTGGGATCTTAAACTCGTTTACTGAATGTCCGCAATATAATTCACAACATGAGAGAATTTGTGATGAATTCACAACTAGTGATTATCTCTACATGTGCAATTGTGAAGTATTGAAATTGTCCCTAGTCGATGAATTGATAAATACGGACACTATCAATTCTGTTGAAACTAGCATGGGTTATTCTCTAATCAGCTGATTCTCACTGGCTGGTGACATTGGGATGTCCGGAGATAAACATGAATGCTAGTTAAGAGAACTAGTTCATTGGAGTGACTGGCTGTAAAACTTCACATGGTAGTCTATATATAGACATGTCAGTGAAGTTCTTACTGCAGCTTAAGTGTGATGTTCCTTTGACTTGCGGTGTTCAAGTCATCTTGGTCATGGAGACTTATACTTTAACATCATAAGCAAGCATCTCCAAGGGGTGTGGACCCAGGATGGTTGGGTATAAGCCGAATGTAGGGTTTTTCGGGCCGCGAAAACCACTTTTTCGCATCGCGGAAACCCCGAAAGCCCCAATAGAAAGGATCCGAGCGAAGAAAAAACCATTTCAAAAATTTACGAGTGCTCATTTACATGCTTCAAAACCAATCTACAACCTAGATCTATTAGAGAAGTGAAAACTACCTTCGATGCGTGCCCCGCAATTCCCGCTCGCTCCTCGGTTGGTGTCGGATCTCAAGGATACAAAGTAGAAAACCTCTAGAAGTATCCACACAAGCAAGAGAGTGGAGAGGAGAGCCAAAAAGTGTGCTAGCACTCTATTGGGGTCTCGGCAAGATGAGAGGAGAGGGAGAGCAAAAACAAAATCAAAACCAAGTTGGGAGATGAATCAATCACACCCACACAAAAGAATCTTTTTGTGTGTTTAAGTGGCCGTCCACCATCTTAGGTAACCCCTTATTAGAATTCAAAATTCGAATAGGGAGGTTACTTAGCCTTGATGATGATGCCAAGTCATCACTTGGTCAAGTCAAGGTGATGTGGCTTGAGTCAAGTCAAACTTGCCTCTTATGGACTTTCGATATTTAGCCAAAGTCAAACTTTGACTTCATTATTCTCCCATGATTAGATTCATCCAACACTTGGATCAAACTCGAGTCCAACTCAAGTTGTCTAATTTGAGTCAAGTCAAACTTGCCTTTTATGGACTTTCCATATTTAGCCAAAGTCAAACATTGACTTCATTACTCTCGGTCCAAATAGACCAGGATGACTACAGATCGCAGTCAGGGTTCGTGTTTTGCTTAAATGGTGGCGCTGTCTGCTGGAAGAGTTCAAAGCAGGATACAGTTGCTGATTCTACAATAGAAGCTGAGTACATTGCTGCATCTGAGGCAGCAAAGGAGGCAGTTTGGATCTGCAAGTTCATTACTGAGCTTGGAGTGGATCCTAGCATAGCCGACCCAGTACAGCTCTATTGTGACAACAATGGAGCTATTGCGCAGGCTAAGGAACCTCATTCAGACCAGCGGACCAAACACATACTACGGCGTTTCCATCTCATTCGAGAGATCATCGATCGAGGAGATTTGAAGATATGCAGAGTACCCACAGAGGCTAACATTGCAGATCCCTTGACCAAGGCTTTGGCACAGACCAAGCATGATGGTCACACTAGGTCATTGGGTATTAGATACTACAGTGATTGGCACTAGTTTAAGTGGGAGATTGTTAGTGAGAGCCCTAGAGCCAATCATGTGATGGTTGTTGTATGGACTCATTGTATCATATTTCATATATATATATAAAGACATTTGATTATGGTTATTATACTTACTTGTATTGGTGCCAAATAACTAAGTGTAATAACGTCCTTGGTAGTAGGTTCATATATATATCAATCGATTGGTTGAATCGATAGTGAGATGATATAGAGAACACTACTCTTAATTATTCCTAATCAAGTATTAACATTCAGGGACAATGTTAATGCATAGAGACTAGCATGTAGGTCAACACGATGACTTGATCTCACAAGTCATGGATATGAGATATCAAGTTGACACATGAGTATGCATTGGAGAATGTATACTGAATGACCCACCATGAGAAAGTATCATGGATCGTTATATGAGTGTCATATACTTTCTCATGTGACTATTAGTATGACTATTAGTCCTTAGACCTGAAGTCACCATAGTTCCCTACATAAGGAGTTATGTACTTTGGTTTCGTCAAACGTCACCCGTAACTGGTGGACTATAAAGGCGATTACTGGGTATGTAACAAATTATACGGAGGGATGTGAGTGATGTAGATGGGATCTATCCCTCCTATATGACGGGAGAAATATCATAGTCTTGATAGAGTGAGATCACTAAGTGCATGGCCATGCCCAAATAAGGCAATATAAGATATTGAGCTTATTTGATTATAGTGAGTCTACTTGGAGTTCAAGACACATAGATTGATTGGAGGATGACAAGATCTATGCTTCATAGAAGATCAATCTAGATATCGACGATAGAAGGACATTGTCACATATTATGAAAGTCATAATTAGTAGTCACATTGGTGATGTTGGATCTCAACATTCTTATAACATGGGTAGCAATGATGTGTTGCTAGATACCGCTCATTTCTTATGTTTCTAAGAGGTTAGAAGCATTGCCAACGTTACAAGAACCTATAGGGTCACACGCAAAGAACAAATAGATGGAGAAAAAAAAATGAAGTCAAGTTTGTCTTGGCTAAATATGGAAAGTCCATAAAAGGTAAGTTTGACTTGACCCAAATCCAAATCAAGTTTGACTTGACTTGGTTCCACTTCAAGTTAGACTTGACATGGGAGAAGAAATGGAGTCATGTTTGACTTGACTAAATATGGAAAGTCCATAAAAGGCAAGTTTGACTTGACCCAAATCCACCTCAAGTTAGACTTGACTTAATGCCACATCATGGTGATGAATTGGCATGGAGCCAACCATTGATGATGCTCCACATCATCAAGAGCATTAAGTGTGGATGCCACCTCATCAAGGAAGATTAATGGTCATGTTTGACTTGACCAAAAGGCCACCTCACCTTGACTTGACCAAGTGATGACTTGGCTTGGTATTTGAGCAATGATGATGCTCCACATCATCTCCAAAGGCCATAACCCCCTTTCAATTTGAATTCAAATTCAAATGGGGGGGGGTTACAACCTTTGTTATCTAAACATGAAACTGAAATGATATTCTTTGTTAGTACAGGTACATAACAACAGTTATTCAATTCCATTACAAGCCCAGAGGGTAGAGATAGAAAGTAAGTCTCTATAGCAACAGCAGCAACCCTTGCTCCATTGCCTACTCGTAGGTCCACCTCGCCCTTGGCAAATGCCCTGCTATTTCTCAGCGCCTGCACATTAGTACAAATGTGAGAAGCACACCCAGTATCTAATACCCATGATGTAGAAATAGAAAGGTTGACTTCTATAACATTTATACCTGAAGTAGAAGTCTCACTTCTCTTCTTTTTCAGATCTTCCAGGTATACTTTGCAGTTCCGCTTCCAATGCCCAGTCTTACCGCAGTGGAAGCAGGTAGCATCCTTAGCAACCCCACCTTTAGGTTTGAGTGTTGAAGAGCTGGCTTTGCCCTTGGTTTGGGTCTTACCCTTACCTTTGGGCTTCCACTTGCCCTTACCCTTGCCCTTTTGTACCATTAGGACGGTACTGGACTTGGCAGTGGTGAGATTAGGCTCAGCAGTTCTTAACATGTTGAGTATCTCGGGCAGTGGTTTGTCTAATTCGTTCATGTTGTAGTTCATGACGAATTGACGGTAACTCACCGGCAACGATTGCAGGATCAGATCGGTAGCCAGCTCTTGGCCCAAAGGGAACCCCAACCTCTCGAGGTTCTCGACGTACCCAATCATTTGGAGTGCGTGAGTTCCTACAGGGGTTCCCTCTTTCATCTTACATGAAAAGAGGGCTTGAGTCACTTCAAACCTCTCATGCCTTGCCTGCCCTTGATATAGTCACAATAGAGCTCTACGGGATCAGATATGCTAGGAACCACCCCAAGCTCAGTGATGAACTTGCGGATCCAAACTGCCTCCATTGCTGCCTCTGATGCAGCAATATACTCAGCTTCTGTTATAGAATCTGCAACTGTGTCCTGCTTCGAACTCTTCCAGCTCACAGCTCCGCCATTCAAGCAAAACACGTACTCTCTCTCTGCGATTTGTCCTTGAGAAGGACAAGCTCACTGGAGCTAATTTCCTGGACTGGTACAGGAACTTGAGGATAGTCCTCAAACAGGAACGTAAGCTGTACGTTCTAGAGCAAGCAGTTCCTGAAGCACCACCACCCTCAGCCATCCGTAGCGTTAGAGATGCTCATCAGAAGCATCAAGACGACGCGTTAGACGTGTCGTGCCTAATGCTATACTGCATGTCCTCTGAGCTTAAGAAGCAACACGAGAACATGAATGCTTATGATATGATGGCCCGCCATGAGAAAGTATTCGCGTTTGAAGACATGGCAATCTACAACAGATAAATGCAGAGAATAAATATCATATTCTAGTAATCATCTAATTAGGCCTTTAATTAAATGATGCTCCCACTAAATTATAGGAATTTTGGTGGAATCAAGTCATTGGAGTGGTCAAACCACACTACTAGATCCGTACCAATTTACTATAATTTATGTGGGACAAGATCCACATCATACTATGCCTTGAGTTAGCTTTGGCTAAATCGCCCAAGACTTAGTATGATCGGTAGATAACTAATTTATCAATTACATCTCTATGCAACTCTTGTTTATAGGATCAAGATTTAACGTTTACGAATAATCTTGAGTTAGCTTTGGCTAAATCGCTCAAGACTATTTAAAACAGTGATTTTGTCCTACCCTTTCCAACTATTGGAATACGACCCTTTCCAACTATTGGAATACGCCTATAGCTTTACTCGATCCAATTGAGTTAACTAGTTACTCAATCTGATTTAGCTCGATCTAACCTGAGCCGTGATAAGCGGGACCAAGGTTGTCCCTCCGCATCCTACCAAGATTAAATGCGTTGCTCTGCTTTGGCAGAATCGACAAGCGCATATGATCGAGGTAGTGATGGGTATCAGGACCCGGTAGGCGTTTACGAGTTGATTCAATTTTAGATCTAATCTAATCGAGGATGTGCATCACATCTAGGCATTTATGAAATCTAATTTAATCCTAAATGTGTATTAAGTGCACATCAAAATGTGGTTCCCACATTACTTGTGCATCTCATACACTTAAGTTTATTTTTACTATTCTACATTATCATGCATCATATACATCACAAGCATAGCAATAATAAAAATAAACATAAGTGACTTGGTCATGGCCCTGCTAAGACCCTCTCAAGCCAATGAGAGGATCCGATGGTCAACCTAGGTCTAGCGGCATCTCCTAGCGCTTCCTGTTGACCGTCTTGGTGTTGTCGGCTAGTTCTCCCGAGTCCAAGTTCTCCGGAA
Source organism: Boesenbergia rotunda (assembly GCA_024364735.1). Classification (NCBI taxonomy): domain Eukaryota; kingdom Viridiplantae; phylum Streptophyta; class Magnoliopsida; order Zingiberales; family Zingiberaceae; genus Boesenbergia; species Boesenbergia rotunda. Next base: position 1,285,075 of record JAGFNQ010000753.1, read on the forward strand.
TTTCCGTCGTCTTCACTTTTGTACATTACAAATTTTTATACTCGAGTTACATTCGAGTCTAAATATGAAATACAACAGAAATAAAATATTAAAAGCCGACACGCAGGTCGCAAACACAATACAACACGCACATGTACAAAAACGGCGCGCAGGCCGTATTATGAATTACAACACAATTTTAATCTTATTAAAAATTGGGTTTTGGGCCATGACCATCACGCTACTGTACATAATTCAAAATTATGTAATTTTACAGATTTTATATAATTTTTCTACTGATTTTTAGATTTTTTCGAGTCACAACTCCGCGGCGGTCCCGGTAAGAGGGCTTCGGGCGTAATCGCGAGACAAGGCCCCTTGCGGGGTTAGAGGCAGCACCCCTACTCGTGAAATAACCTTCACGAGTGTCTTCTTGAGATTATACAGCACCTTTACCCGCTGTCCCAAAATCCATTTGGGCGAAACTTGCCGTTTCGGAGAAGTTTTTCTCGGTGGCAAAGTCTACAAGTGCTTCGCACTCGTCGCTTTGCCTCTACGAGGAAAAATACTCAAAAATCCTAAAATTTAGAAAAATTATAGAAGCATAAAATTATCTAAATTTTATATCTAATACAAAAAAAATAAAAACCAAAACGAGCATAAGCTTTGCTCGTGGCTCTGATACCACTGTAGGGTTTTTCGGGCCGCGAAAATCGCTTTTTCGCGTCGCGGAAACCCCGAAAGCCCCAATAGAAAGGATCCGAGCGAAGGAAAAACCATTTCAAAAATTTACGAGTGCTCGTTTACATGCTTCAAAACCGATCTACAACCTAGATCTATTAGAGAAGTGAAAACTACCTTCGATGCGTGCCCCGCAATTCCCGCTCGCTCCTCGGTTGGTGTCGGATCTCAAGGATGCAAAGTAGCAACCCTCTAGAAGTATCCACACAAGCAAGAGAGTGGAGAGGAGAGCCCAAAAGTGTGCTAGCACTCTATTGGGGTCTCGGCAAGATGAGAGGAGAGGGAGAGCAAAAACAAAATCAAAACCAAGTTGGGAGAAGAATCAATCACACCCACACAAAAGAATCTTTTTGTGTGTTTAAGTGGCAGGTCACTTAATGGCCATTATTGGCCATTAAGTGGCCGGCCACCATCTTAGGTAACCCCTTATTTGAATTCAAAATTCAAATAGGGAGGTTACTTAGCCTTGATGATGATGCCAAGTCATCACTTGGTCAAGTCAAGGTGATGTGGCTTGAGTCAAGTCAAACTTGCCTCTTATGGACTTTCCATATTTAGCCAAAGTCCAACTTTGACTTCATTATTCTCCCATGATTAGATTCATCCAACACTTGGATCAAACTCGAGTCCAACTCAAGTTGTCTAATTTGAGTCAAGTCAAACTTGCCTTTTATGGACTTTCCATATTTAGCCAAAGTCAAACTTTGACTTCATTACTCTCGGTCCATCATATGGACTTATTCTCCATCTATTGCTCTATGTGTGTGACCCTATAGGTTCTTGTAACATTGGCAATGCCCTTAAACCTATTTAAGGACATAAGCAATGAGAGGTATCTAGCAACACATCATTGCTACACAAGTTACAAGAATGTCGAGATCCAACATCACCATTGTGACTAATAATTGTGACCATCACAATATGTGACAACGTCCTTCTATCCTCGATATCTAGATTGATCTTTCATGAGTCATAGACCGTGTCATCCTCAAATCAATCTATATGTCTTGATCTCCAAGTAGACTCACTATAATCAAATAAGCTCAATATCTAATATTGCCTTATTTGGGCATGGCCATGCACTTAGTGGTCTTACTCTATCAATAACGAAGATATCACTCTCGTCATATAGGAGGGATAGATCCCATCTACATTACTCACATCCCTCCGCATAATTTGTTACAAACCCAGTAATCGCCTTTATAGTCCACCCAGTTACGGGTGACGTTTGACGAAGCCAAAGTACGTAACTCCTTATGTAGAGAACTATGGTAACTTCAGGTCTAGGACTATAGTCATACTAATAGTCACATGAGAAAGTATATGACACTCATATAACGATCCATGATACTTTCTCATGGCGGGCCATTCAGTATACATTCTCTAATGTATACCCATGTGTCAACTTGATATCTCATATCCATGACTTGTGAGATCAAGTCATCATGTTGACCTACATGCTAGTCTCTATGCATTAACATTGTCCTTGAATGTTAATAATTGACTAGGAATAATTAAGAGTAGCGTTCTCTATATCATCTCACTATCGATTCAACTAATCGATTGATATAGATAAGAACCTTCTACTCAAGGACGTTATTATACTAAGTTATTTGGCACCAATACACATAAGCACAATAACCATAAGAAATGCCTTTATATATAAGAAATATATATATACAAGAATATGATACAATGAGTCCAAAAAGTAATCATCATATGATTGGCTCTAGGGCTCTCACTAACACCGAAGTGCCCGAAGATGTTTGAACAACCTACAAAGGATTCACCACTCCTTGCGAGGAGATGTATACCCAAGGCCTATCGTCGGATTGTTACTCAAAGCCTCTGGCCAGAGCATGACATGTTTAGAGTATGAGTCTCTTAAATATATGAGAGTAATTAGAATCCAAAGGACGAGAGAACGTTACTTGGGCTAGGTGTGACATAGTCAGCCTAGTGGGGACTGACACATATAGACCGTGTCCTGAACCAAGTGGGTATAGGATGGTGAAGGGAATGAGGCACGATTCATTTGAGCTGCTGAAGGGTTTCAGAATTATTTCTGAGGTCAACCATTGATCTTTCGATTAATTGGGGGTCATGATGTACTTCTAGGTGTCACTCATGATCGTTCTATAATTGGTTGATTATAGACGGCCAACATAAATTGAAAGCCTATTTAGTCACACGTACTACAAGTAATCCGAGGGATTTAAAACGAGTTGAAAATTGAATTTTCCAATCAAGAGAAATAAATCGAATCTGAATTTATCAGAGGCGCATCGGAAGCTTAAAATGGCTAAGTCTTTTGAAGGCTTATTGGACGAATTAAATGAGATTAATTCGCAAGGGTTTGGCTTGGTGTGGTCGGCCAAAGAGGGTGCCCACCCTCTTTGGTTTGGCCGGCCACAATAAAGGAGGGAAACCAATTTATTTGGTTTAAATTATAAAATAAATCAAGCACGATTTGTTTTATAAAATTATGGATAAATAAATTTTTAAAAAGAAATTTATATAAAGAGATTTATGGAAATTAAAATAAACCTTGGATTGGTTTATTTTATTTTATAAAATCAATTATGAATTGATTTTTCCATGATAAGAAAAATTTATATAATAAATTTATTCTTTTTATGGAAATTAAAATGAACCATGGATTGATTTATTTTATTTTATAAAATCAATTATGAATTGATTTTTCCATGATAAGAAAAATTTATATAATAAATTTATTCTTTTTATGGAAATTAAAATGAACCATGGATTGGTTTATTTTATTTTATAAAATCAATTATGAATTGATTTTTCCATGATGAGAAAAATTTATATAATAAATTTATTCTTTTTATGGAAATTAAAATGAACCATGGATTGATTTATTTTATTTTATAAAATCAATTATGAATTAATTTTTCCATGATAAGAAAAATTTATATAATAATTTTTTGTGAAAATTTATTCCATAATAAAAGGGGAGATGTGTTTGTTTTATTATAAAGTTAGTTATAATAAAACTTGGCATAATGGAATAATTCATAAGAAAATTTATAAGATAAATTTCTTATGAAAATTTATTCCGTTAAAGGGGAGACTTGGCGATGGAGAGGCTACTATATAAAGGAACCAAGGCAAGGCCTGAATACCAATCAAGAGATAAAGTAGCAAGCTCTCTCTCTCTCTTATTCTCTCCCTCTCTCTCTCTAGGGCAAGCGCCCCTTTCTCTCTCT
>JAGFNQ010000753.1:1294456-1356939 GCA_024364735.1 Boesenbergia rotunda
AATATATGGAGAAGGTGATATGGTAATACGTGGGTATACAGATGCCAGTTTCCAGACAGATAAGGATGACTCCAAATCTCAGTCTGGATACGTATTTATTTTGAATGGAGGCGCAATAAGTTGGAAGAGTTCCAAGCAAGACACCGTAGCGGATTCTACCACGGAAGGGAATATATTGCAGCTTCGGAAGCAGCAAAGGAAGCAGTCTGGATCAAGAAGTTCGTCTCAGAACTTGGTGTGGTTCCAACCATTGATGAAGCAATACCGGTTTATTGTGACAACAATGGAGCTATTGCACAAGCAAAGGAACCAAGGTCTCATCAGCGATCCAAACATGTGCTTCGCCGCTATCATCTGATCAGAGAGATTATAAGTAGGAATGATATACAAATTGAGAAAATTCCCACTGAAAGGAATTTAGCGGATCCTTTAACTAAGGCCTTGCCTCAAAGCAAGTTTGAGGGTCATGTTAGAGCCTGTGGTATTGGATATCGTAGCGATTGACATTAGGCCAAGTGGGAGTTTGTTAGTGATATGAGAAAAGTGTCCTAAGGCAATCGCTTATGATTGTAATCATTTATTTTAATAAATGAATATTCACTATTTGAGTATACATGTTTATGTATTTGATTGAGATCTTAAACTCATTTACTGAATGTCCGCAATACAATTCACAGCATGAGAGAATTTGTGATGAATTCACAACTAGTGATTATCTCTACATGTGCAATTGTGAAGTATTGAAATTGTCCCTAGTCGATGAATTGATAAAACGGACACTATCAATTCTGTTGAGACTAGCATGGGTTATTCTCTAATCAGCTGATTCTCACTGGCTGGTGACATTGGGATGTCCGGAGATAAACATGAATGCTAGTTAAGGGAACTAGTTCATTGGAGTGACTGGCTGTAAAACTTCATATGGTAGTCTACATATAGACATGTCAGTGAAGTTCTTACTGCAGCTTAAGTGCGATGTTCCTTTGACTTGCGGTGTTCAAGTCATCTTGGTCATGGAGACTTATACTTTGACATCTTAAGCAAGCATCTCCAAGGAGGTGTGGACCCAGGATGATTGGGTATAAGCCGAAGTGCCCGAAGATGTTTGAACAGCCTACAAAGATTCACCACTCCTTGCGAGGAGATGTATACCCAAGGCCTATCGTCGGATTGTTACTCGAAGCCTCTGCCAGAGCATGACATGTTCAGAGTATGAATCTCTTAGATACATGAGAGTAATTAGAATCCGTAGGACGAGAAAACGTTACTTGGGCTAGGTTGACGTAGTCAGCCTAGTGGGGACTGACACACATAGACCATGTCCTAACCAAGTGGGTATAAGATGGTGAAGGGAATGGGGCACATTCATTATAGCTGCTGAAGGGTTTCAGAATTGTTTCTGAGGTCAACCGTTGATCTTTCGATTAATTGGGGATCATGATGTACTACTAGGTGCCACTCATGATCGTTCTATAATTGGTTAATTATAGACGGCCAACATAAATCGAAAGCTTATTTAGTCACACGCACTACGAGTAATCCGAGGGATTTAAAATGAGTTGAAAATTGGATTTTCCAATCAAGAGAGATTAGGTTTGGTTGAGCCAAACGATAAGTCGAATCTAAATTTTTCAGAGACGCATTAGAAGCGTAAAATGGCTAAGTCTTTTGAAGACTTAATAGATGAATTAAATTAGTTTAATTCATTGGGGCGTGGCCTGGATAGGCCGGCCAATGAGGGTCCCCACACTCTTTGCTTGGCCGGCGACAACAAAGGGAGGGTACCAAATTGTTTGGTTCAATTTATAAAATAAATCAAGTGTGGTTTGTTTTATAAAATTATGGATGATATAAATTTTTTATATAAACCAAGGTTTGGTTTATTTTTCATGGAAATTAAAATGAACCATGGATTGGTTTATTTCATTTTATAAAATCAATCATGGATTGATTTACCATGATAAAGAAATTTATATAAAATTTATTTTTCATGGAAATTAAAATGAACCATGGATTGGTTTGTTTTATTTTATAAAATCAATCATTGATTGATTTACCATGATAAAGAAATTTATATAAAGAAATTTATATAAAGAAATTTATATGATAAATTTCTTATGAAAATTTATTCCATAAGAAAAAAAAAGACTTGGTTGATTTTTATCATGAATTAAAATAAGATTTTAACCATGATATAAAATCAATACTTGGCATGATGAAATAAGTCATAGAAAATTTATATGATAAATTTCTTATGAAAATTTATTCCATAAGAAAAAAGTGACTTGGCGGTTGAGAGGCCACTATATAAAGGACCCAAGGCAAGGCTTGGAATTAATTCGAAATAATCTAAGTATTCTTGTTTGGGCTCTCTCCCTCTCCTTCCTTCTTTCTCTTGGTCGGCCTCTCCCTTCTTCTCCCTTCTTCTTGCCGTGAGCACAAGAAGAAGCACCGAGGTGACGAAGTTCTTCCGTTGGGACGATCTTCCTCTTCGGCCATCATCACCTTGGGATTGGGCGCAAGTCATCTTCCTCCTTCTCAACGGAATTGTGATTTCGACCAACCTTGGTGGTGAGTTTTTCCGATGTGATTACTTCTCTCTTGGTTTTTGTCGCGTTCTTCGAGAATCTAGTAGTTCTCGAGAACACGAAACTTATGGCTTTGCGAAGTCATCCCGAAGATACTCGGCGTGGACGCGAATAGAGGCGGAGCTTCCAAGGGACGCTTACGGTTGGATCTCGTCCCTTTCTTCAAGTTACGCGAGGTAACAAGTAAATTAATTTATGTTTCTGCAAAATTTTAAATATATGATCATGTCTACACAACATAAGGTTGCATGCTTAGATGTGTGGTTAAATAATTTAAAAATTTATTTATTCTAAACCTTCCGCTGCATGTAATTAATTTTAAAATTACGAACCCGCATCCATGTCAACATGCACCCGGTCCCAACACCTTGGCCTGCCTTAGGATCTTCTACCCTCTCCATCGGATCCTCCTCTTCTATCTCGGGAACCTCCTCGGCCATTTCGGGGCCCTCCTCAAGCATCCCGGGGTCTTCCTCAAACATCTCTCCCTCGGGCATCTCGGGGTCCTCCTCGATCATCTCCGGATCTTCCTCGATCATCTCGGAATCCTCCTCATACATCTCGGGATCCTCCTCGTACATCTCGGGATCCTCCTCATGCATCTCGAGATCCTACTCATATATCTCGGGATCCTCCTCGATCATCTCGCGATCTTCCTCAGAGTCCCCCAGATCCTCCGGAAACTCATGCTGAAGAAGTTGCCTACATAGTTCCGTATATGAGATACGACATCCATGCTGCCCCCAGATCTGATAAGCAACCTCTCTCGCACGATTGAGCAATGAACGAAGCAGAGCTCCAATCCTATGGTCATCCATGATTGGAAACCCTTCATGCTCGAGTTTCCAGAATAGTCGGTCCAACTTCCCCATATTGCCCTGGATCCCAAGGACCGGACTATACTCCACCTCTTCTATTTGCTCCATCAACTCACGACTCCGCCCATGGTAACGACTCGTGGTGCCGATCTCATGCAACATCTGGAATTGAAAAAAAAATGACACAGTCAGTACAAAACTGACAAAACCAGTACAAAACTAGTTTTTTTTTCAATTCACAAATATATACAGAGAAAAGAACACAAGATAAAATCAATTTCCTTTACCTTAATAGTTAAAATAATAAAAAAAAAATTTGTATCTCTACCCGCATATCCAATTCTAAAGTATTTGCTTTCATAAAAATAAGGTGAAGTTCCGTTCATATTCCATATCTTAGAGGTACTTGCTATCATAAAGTATCATTCATACTTGCATAGTCTAAAATCATAAAGTATCCTAAAAGTGCTTACTATCATAAAATATGCAGAAAGGTACTTACTTGGAAGCGGCAGGAAAAATGCTTGATGTGTGTGTAGTGAGATGACAACTGCTCTGATACCAACCTGTAACGCCCGCCTTTTTCCCACACCTTATGGTGTGGCGAGAAGCGGCGTTACGCTAAACATACATGTACATATAAAACATCTTAATGCAGCAGAATAATTTTTTTTCTTCTACACATGCTTTTAACCATGCAACTAATACATGAAACATCTATACATGCCTAAATTTTGTCCTTCATGAACCTAGTGTCATTGGACTTAGCATATTAACGACATGAATGACATCATGATATAACCATTCCATAGCTTATTCATAATCATCATAAGTAGCAAGTAACTTATCCGTAAACATCATGAGTCTTAATTCATTCATTAGGCATAACCATTATAAACATAGCATAGAATCAAGGAGGCATTTCAAAACCCAAGACATGCAATACGTGTAAATAAAAGAATCCTTTGCCTTGTCACCGCCACACACACACATGCTCTTGCCTCTCCTGCTGCTTCCCTTAGTAACCCCTTGCTTGATCTGCGCTACGAGGAAAATAAGACTATAAGCACACAGGCTTAGTAAGACCCTTTCCTACTCACTAAAACCATACGTCACTTAAACATAAACATATCAAGCATCTGACATAACATAATTCTGAACATAAAACATAAGCATAGTCTTGGCGTAAGTCATAAGCATATGAACAACCAACATAGCAGGATTTTTAACATAAACATAAACCTACAACATACTTAGCATGGCATAACTCTTAGGATACGTGAGCATGAAACATACTTATCATGGCATAATTCTTAACATATGTGAGCATGAAACATACTTATCATGGCATAATTCTTAACATACATAAAACATACTTATCATGACATAATTCTTAGCATACGTGAGAATGAAACATACTTATCATGGCATAATTCTTAACATACGTGAGCATGAAACATACTTATCATGGCATAATTCTTAACATACATAAAACATACTTATCATGGCATAATTCTTAGTATGGGCATAAGCACAGTCTTAACATAAGCATAAGCACAAAACATACTTACCCTAGCATGATGTATAACATGAATGGATGCATGAGTCAAATGCATTTACATAAGGATGCTTAATTTAAAATCATACTTTTAAATACTTAACATAATCATAACATCATTGGGGTCCCCGGCTTGTACCACATACATACATCATAAGCGTGCATCCCTAAGTAAATACGAGGTAGCGAGCCCCGACCTACTAGGGTAGGAACAGCTACGGTAGTTCCAAAAATCAGGGCGTTCTTAAGGTGCCCATCCCTGTTGGACAGCTACGGTAGTCCCAGAACCGTGGACAACTACGATAGTCCAGAACCGAGGTGTTCTTAAGGTGCTCATCCCTTGGACCCTTACTTCGGTCCGGTATAAGCCCATTCATAAAGTAAAATAACTATGCATGCTTCATCATTCATACTTGACATATCTTAGAACATAACATAATCTTGTTACGTGAAGCATGACATAACCATGCTTGGCATTTCATCATTTATACTTATTTCATAACATCATTATGCATTCATCATTCATACTTATCATTCATACTTAAGGCATAACATCATCTTCATCCATCTTCTTTTATTCATAAAAACATGACATACTTACATAATCATGCCTCCAGGCATAAACGTTATCTTGGTTCATAAGCTTGCATGATCATGGTACATAAGATAAACGTGCATTTCATAAATGATACATTTCATGTAGCATACATAATCCTAGTATCCATCATAGAGCATGCATGGGTAAGCTACATATAACATGATGCATACTACTTAGGTTCATGGCATTCATCATAAAACATGCATCGACCTTCATACACATACATCTATTATAAACATTTAACCTTCTACCTGCATCATTCTATTTATCATAACATACCCCTACATCAATTACATATGTTCATGGTATATGATCTAAATATTCATGAGTAAAGCATAATATAGAACCTAACATACAAGATCATGTTACATAACACATAAGCTAAGATTTTAGTAATATAAAGATCCTTACATCGTGCTTAACTATGTACTAACATCATGGTAACTTATAAACATGCATCCTTGAAACCTTAATCCAATCCAAGCCCTATATAAGGGACTTCGCCAAAACCCTAAAGGACCATGGGTCCATGGAGAAATTCACATAGATAATGATTAACATCCAATACACTACCTATTATGCCATAGAAAACCATTTGAGCCCTTGATTGGATTTAACCCTAAGTCCTAGGCCCAAACCATGTGTTGGCCGAAACCCTAGAAGGGTAATAAGCCCATAGGAAAATTCATATAAATCACCATTATTACCCATAAGATATCATAGGAAATATACTAATCATGCTTGAAATGTTGGAGTTTACACCTAGCCATTTAACCTTGATGTGGCCGAAACCCTAGAGGGTTTTAGGGTGCTACAAAAACTTCCAAAATCATACTTTTATGCTTAACTTATCATGAATAAACATTAGGAAACATAATAGGGGTTTTCAATATGATTTTAACCTTAAAATCTTGCTTGGCCGAAACCCTCACAAGCCCTAACCATGGATTTCTCAACATAGCATGCCAATAAGAACTTAGATGATGACAAACAACTTGGAAGCTATCATACCATAGGTGAGGGGGTCTTACCATCCCTTATCTTGGATATAATCCTTGAATAGAAAAATAGAAAGAACCTTCTTGACTCTAAACTTCTCCTTAGCCCTTGTAGCCTAGTAGAGAGCCTTGAGACTTCAAGATGGAGTCCTTAGAAAAACCTAGTAGAGAGCCTTGCAAATATTTCTAATTAAAACCCATTTATATTTATATTAAATTTCACCTAAAATCAACTAATAACCATGGTCTTAGAAAAACCCATTAGTACTTAGCTTCTCAATTTAAATGAGAAAATTATGGATAACTAGGCTAAGGTTCGTACTAGTATCTCTAGGCTCCTTCAAAAACTATTTAGACATGATCAATATTTTAAAGAAAATATTGAGAAGATTTTTCAGGTCGTTACATAGCAAGTAAACAATGATAGACTTTTTCATTGCTAAACTCATTGTATCATAATCCCGTTTTCTTGAAACTTACCCTTTGACTCCCATAATCATATTTAAGGTTTTTGGGCCAATTTTAAAATTTTCTAGGACTTCGGAGAGGTAATCTATCTTTTTCCTTAATTTTCTATTTTCCTCTTCTAAACATGAAACATTTGAATTTGAAGAATCATGCATATGTTGTAAATAAATCTTAAGTCGAGAGATCTTGACGAACAATCTTAATCTCTATTCCACTCTTAAGAAATAATAAACATGATAATTAACCAAAGTTATGGAAGCGTACCGGAATCCATAGTTTGCAATCGATCCTCCGGAGATGATCTTCAATCTGCAGAACTCCTTAGGTTTCCGAAGAGTTTTGTCGATGGGAAATAAAACAAAAGCATCGTCTGCAAACTGGGACCATAACCTCCTATTTATAGAATCCAAAGGTTGCCTTTTTCTAATTTGGCCCCTCAACAAATTAGAATTAGCATATGGTATCCACAATATTTTATTCATAACAATTAAGCCCTTAAGTCAAACTACATAATTCCAAAATTTAGATCACAATAATTTTGACTTATTTAATTGATGACATTAACACATTTATAATTACATTATGGCCCTAAATTCTAACAATCTCCCACTGGGCCATATGCGTAAACTTATAAATGTGTTAACCTTAGTGAGCTCAAAAACTTTTGCCATCATAACCATAGGGCTTCCTTAACAATCTCGTCCATTAATTATATAGACATAGGATCAATGCAGTCTTCGTTGTATCTTTCACAACTAAACCATCAATGGTCACATATATCAATACAATCAAATGACATAGATCAATTATGAATTTGTGGCATGAAAATTACATGCAAGGTGATCTATTCATGTTAATTTTCAACTAGTCCTCCATAACCAAAGTGAGATCAAAACTTTAACTTTAGTTATACAAAGTGGAATGAAGTAAACATTAAACTTTATATCTGATCAAAAAATCTCTAAATACATAAGTTTCAGAGACATACCAAACATATATAGAAAACAAATATAGTACAAACTCCCACTGAATCTAAATTTTACCAAACTGAATAACACCCATATGAGTGGTATGTGTTGGATCGAGAAGCCCACTAGAGGGGGGGTGAATATCGGAAAACTTTCAGATTCGTATAAGAGTAGGTACGCAGCGGAAATTAAATAAAAGACACAGAGACGCAATCGATTTACTTGGTTCGGAGCCTGTGTCGACTCCTACTCCAAGGCCCACGGTCGTTGACCGTTTACTTTGGGCAATTCTATATCAGGCGCAAAAATCGTTTACAAAAGATTACAGGATTAGAATGAAGTACAGTAAACGTTAAACTAGCTCTTTTACCGACGTCCGGAGTAGATCGAATTTCTCGGAGCAGCAGGACATCGTCGGCTCGTGTTGGAAGGTTTCCGGAGCAAGTCGCGAGAGCAGAAGAGCTTTGAGGCGTTGAATGGAAGTGATGCTTTGAAGCCTTGGTCGAGGGTCCCTTATATAGGGCCTGGGGGCGCCCGGGATGTCGGGGGCGCCCCCCACGTGGCGTTTGATCCGAGTGTAGCTCGGTCGCCGTCTGATCCCCTTATCCTCGGGATCCGCTTTGACCGGGGTGCCCGCAGCGCTCGGGGCACCCGGATTGACCGGGTCAAACTCTATCCTTTGGCTTTGCTTGGCTTCGAGGGGTTCGGGTTCGATGTATGCGCATGGGGGCGCTCGGGACGCTGGGGGCGCCCGGGAGCAGCGGGGGCGCCCGGGAGCACGGGGGCGCCCCGCCCAGCAGCTGTTCGAACCTTCTTTGCTTTGATTTGTTTTGTATGAACCTTGGGGGCGCCCAGGACACTCCGGGCGCCCTGGTCAGCAGTTGCCTCACTCCTTTGAGGCACTCTGAGCTGCAGACTCACGTTCTTTCGGTCCTGCATCCAGGGTTAGTCCAAAACACAATAACATAATAAATTATTAGATTTATACAGCCTTAGCTGTCTTGGTTCTGACTTTGGTCTCCAAAATGGAGCCCTAGGTCGAACCGACGCCTACTGTTCCCTTGACGGGGAACGCGTCCTCACCTACTCCTCTCGGGAGAATTTACCTGATGCCAACCGTCCCTTTGGTTGGACTTTTGCCTGACGGTCCTTTGTCAGGTCTTGTAAACTGGCAGTCCTTCGCCAGTTGCCTAGCAGTCCTTTGCTAGGGCTTCGGTCCCAGACTGTCCTTCGCCTGGAGCCTAGCAGTCCTTCGCTAGGACTTTCTTTCCTGGCATTCCTTTGCCAGTGCCTAGCAGTCCTTCGCTAGGGCTTTTCCTGCACACTTGATTAACTTGTTAGAAAACAAGAAAGACTTAACTTTTGACCTATGTTGCCATTATCAAAACACAGGTTTGACTTAGGTGCATTCTGCACCAACAATCTCCCCCTTTTTGATTTATGGCAACCCTAGTTCAAAAAGTTAAGTTTAAGCAACATATGGAAAAGGTTTTATTCCCTCCCCCTGGAAGGAATCTCCCCCTAGATTTTTTAAAATTCGTGGGGTTTTTTAAAGACTTTACTTGTACTTTGAAAACTTAAGTTTTAGGTACTTTTAATAACTTAACAGTATATAGGAATTTTTGAAACATGATTTTTGAGTACTTAAAAAGTTTGAGGCTTTTAAGTTTCAAGGTACTCAAAGGTTTTGGAAGTGTTAACTTTAAAAAACTTGAGTACTTAGTTAACTTTGAAAGCTTAAGTAGATATTTTGAAAGACTTAAATACTTAGCAAAATTTTGAAAACATAAGTAGAAGTTTTGAAAGACTTCAATACTTAGCAAAATTTTGAAAACTTAAGTAGAAGTTTTGAAAGCTTAAGTAGAAGTTTTGAAAGCTTAAGTAGAAGTTTTGAAAGACTTAAGTATTTTTCAAAAAAAATTAAACTTTTGAATACTTTTTGCATAAAGGATAGAGTTAAGAAAATTTTTGAAAAGAAAATTTTACTCTCTCCTTTCCTATCTCTCCCCCTTTGCCATATATCAAAACAAATAAATGCAGCATAAATAAAGGAATTAAGTAAAATTTTGCTATACTGAATCATTTCATAATTAAATTTACACTAAATCAATCAATTCTCTTTGTAGGGGCCTGTCTAACCAAATTAGCTACTTACTAACTGTTATAAACAGTAGTTTTTGCTAGGGTTAGTCAAGTTAAGTGTTTCTGTTCAAGTTAGATTTTCTAATCTTGACACTTAACTTGATTGCTATGTAAGTTGTATTTAGTGCCCCAATTTCTGCAGATGCACTGACTTAAAGCATCTTGAATTGAGGCAAAGACCTAAGCATCTCAACCCTTTCTAGGTTATCAATCAAAAGTGTCCTAAGGTACTTGTGAGATGCTGGCTTCTAAGTCTATAGGTGCATGCAGTTCTAGGGTTAAAGCCTAGCCTAAGTCCATTTTCGAAAAAGCCCAAGTTTTGAAGGGGGTAGTTTTAAAATTAATATAAAACTAAGTCGAAAAGATGTTTAAAACTGATTTTTGAAATAAAGTTAAGTTGAAAATGAAAACTAATTTTTGAAATTTAAATAAAATAGTTTTTCAAAATTCTAATTTTAGAAAACTTATTTTTGAAATCAAGTAGAGTAAAAACAATTGAGTTAAACTATTCTACTGAACACAATCCTAACTACCTTCTTAGTGAACTGAACTCAGATTCAGGTAAGGGTTTTCAATCACGTTAACCTTATAGGTTTCGTGAGACAGGTTTTGATTAGAAGTTATTTTGAAAAGTTTGATTAATTTTGAAAACAATTAAATTTGTTTAAATCTATAAATAACTGAAATTTTGTGTTAGACTCGAATTTGACAAAAATTAATTTGAATTTGAAATTCAAAAATTGGCTTCCAGGTCTTGGCGAGGCACTAGGCCTTCTTTGGCCGAAGCCTTATGGGATCATCCACCCTTTCCTTGACAAAGCCTTTTAATGAAATTTCATTTTCAAAATCAATTTCTGAAAAATTTCTGGTCTAACTAGTTTGGGTTTTGGATCGGTAGCTTCGGCTGGTTTCACCAGTCTAAAGAGACCAAGTAAACTTGATCTTATTAGAATTGGTTTCCCCAACGTACTATCATCTCACCTCCACCCAATACTATGTTGTCAAATTTCAGCTAAGTTTGTTTAGTCCTTAAGCTAGCCTAAGTCTAAGCATGGTAACTTGCAGAAATTAAATAGACAATCAAACAAGCAATTTCAATCAAGAACTACAAATTTATCTAATAATGAAAATAGTTTTCAGTTTGGCTCCCCCTGGACTAAAGCCACGGTAATGGTTAGGCAAGATGTGAATCTTGTCCTTGGGGATCCAATACTGATTTGATCCAGTTGGTTTGTTCAGGCATAGTTTAGGTACCCATGCCTGAATTTTGCCTCTGGACTGATTCAGTACAGCCAAATATGATCTTTGTCGGGATTTGGTTCGGTAGCCAAGTCCAGATCGATTTAGAACTGATTTCTATTTTCCAAGGATCATGTCAAGACCCTTGGAACCAGATGTAAATCGTTCTAAAACTGTTCTAAATTCCTTAACCTGAGTTTTCAGGGAGGAGTTCTCCTTTTCAAGTTTTTCAACTTGAATAGAAGTTCCTTCCTGAACCTTCTCGGTTAAGGGTTTAGAGTCAGCTTCCTCTTTCAGGAGTTTTACTTCCTGTCGGAGGGATTCGACCCGGAGCTTGGCTTTTGCCAAATCACGAGAAAGAAAAGAAATCAATTCAGTTAACTGTAATCTATCAAAACCAGTTACCTTAATTTCTCCATCCTCTGTGAAGGTCAGCTCGCCGTCTTCTTGTTCTGATTCTGATTCTGTCTCGACTTTATCTGAGGCGGTCAGAGCTAGGAGGTTGGACTGGGGTGCCTCTTCTTCTTCTTCTGAGGAAGACTCGTCCCAGGTTGCTTGTAGCGCCTTCTTTCTTCTCGGCTTCTTCGTCTCCTTTAGGTTAGGGCACTCTGACTTGTAGTGGCCCTTTTTCTTGCACTCGTTGCAAGTTACATTAGGCTTGTTCGTGGGTTCGGCTGGTTCGTCTTTTCTTCGACCGGTTTTTCGTTTGTCGGTTCGGTTCTTCAGCTCCTTGTAGTAGCTTCGAGCGAGCCAGACCAGTTTAGTTTGATCTCCTTCTTCATCTTCTGAGTCTGTGTCAGATTCGGGTTCAGGTTCAGTTTTCTTCTTCGTTGTCTTTAGATTTTTACCTGCAATGAAAGCGATACCTTTTTCGACCGAATTGGTGTTAGTCTGTTCGTGCAGTTCTAGTTCAGAAAATAATTCATCTAGTTTTATTTTAGAGAGATCTCTAGAGACCTTGTATGCATCTACCATAGATGCCCACAAGGTGTTTCTAGGAAAGGCGTTTAGAGTATACCTTATTAGGTCACGGTTTTCAACCCTGTGACCTATTGAATGAAGACCGTTCATTACCTCCTGGATTCGTGCATGGAGCTGGGCTGCTGTTTCGTTGTCGGCCATCTTGATAGTGTAGAGTTTATTCAGTAGCAGATCCCTTTTGCTGATCCTGGTGTCCGAAGTCCCTTCGTGCAGCTCGATCAGTTTTGTCCATAGCTCTTTTGCACTGTTGAAGGGGCCCACTCGGTTCAGCTCTTCCTTTGTCAGCCCGCATTGTAGGGTTTGTGTTGCTTTTGCGTCGGCTTCTATCTTGCGCTTTAGAGTGTTATCCCACTCCGAGTAGCTTTGTGGAAGTCCTTCTGCATTTCGGGGGATCTCCAGACCGGACTGGATAATGATCCACATGTCCACCTGAGTTTTCAGGTGGACCTCCATGCGACTTTTCAAGTAGGAAAAGTCTTCTCCACTGAAGAGTGGAGGTCGAGCGGTGCTGAATCCCTCTTGCATAGACATTTGTTCTATAAAAGGAAATTTTACAAAAAAAAAAGGTGTCCCAAGACTTGGTCTTGGATTAGCAGTGCGGGATTAAGATAAGAAATAAAATTAATTAAATTCGAAAAAGAATCCGAAAAAAATATTTCAAACTGGTGGTTGCACCAAATTTGAAAACCCCGCTCTGATACCACTTGTTGGATCGAGAAGCCCGATAGAGGGGTGGGGGGTGAATATCGGAAAACTTTCAGATTCGTATAAGAGTAGGTACGCAGCGGAAATTAAATAAAAGCACAGAGACGCAATCGATTTACTTGGTTCGGAGCCTGTGTCGACTCCTACTCCAAGGCCCACGGTCGTTGACCGTTTACTTTGGGCAATTCTATATCAGGCGCAAAAATCGTTTACAAAAGATTACAGGATTAGAATGAAGTACAGTAAACGTTAAACTAGCTCTTTTACCGACGTCCGGAGTAGATCGAATTTCTCGGAGCAGCAGGACATCGTCGGCTCGTGTTGGAAGGTTTCCGGAGCAAGTCGCGAGAGCAGAAGAGCTTTGAGGCGTTGAATGGAAGTGATGCTTTGAAGCCTTGGTCGAGGGTCCCTTATATAGGGCCTGGGGGCGCCCGGGATGTCGGGGGCGTCCCCCACGTGGCGTTTGATCCGGGTGTAGCTCGGTCGCCGTCTGATCCCCTTATCCTCGGGATCCGCTTTGACCGGGGTGCCCGCAGCGCTCGGGGCGCCCGGATTGACCGGGTCAAACTCTATCCTTTGGCTTTGCTTGGCTTCGAGGGGTTCGGGTTCGATGTATGCGCATGGGGGCGCCCGGGACGCTGGGGGCGCCGGGAGCACGGGGGCACCCCGCCCAGCAGCTGTTCGAACCTTCTTTGCTTTGATTTGTTTTGTATGAACCTTGGGGGCGCCCGGGACACTCCGGGCGCCCTGGTCAGTAGTTGCCACACTCCTTTGAGGCACTCTGAGCTGCAGACTCACGTTCTTTCGGTCCTGCATCCAGGGTTAGTCCAAAACACAATAACATAATAAATTATTAGATTTATACAGCCTTAGCTGTCTTGGTTCTGACTTTGGTCTCCAAAATGGAGCCCTAGGTCGAACCGACGCCTACTGTTCCCTTGACGGGGAACGCGTCCTCACCTACTCCTCTCGGGAGAATTTACCTGATGCCAACCGTCCCTTTGGTTGGACTTTTGCCTGACAGTCCTTTGTCAGGTCTTGTAAACTGGCAGTCCTTCGCCAGTTGCCTAGCAGTCCTTTGCTAGGGCTTCGGTCCCAGACTGTCCTTCGCCTGGAGCCTAGCAGTCCTTCGCTAGGACTTTCTTTCCTGGCATTCCTTTGCCAGTGCCTAGCAGTCCTTCGCTAGGGCTTTTCCTGCACACTTGATTAACTTGTTAGAAAACAAGAAAGACTTAACTTTTGACCTATGTTGCCATTATCAAAACACAGGTTTGACTTAGGTGCATTCTGCACCAACAATCTCCCCCTTTTTGATTTATGGCAACCCTAGTTCAAAAAGTTAAGTTTAAGCAACATATGGAAAAGGTTTTATTCCCTCCCCCTGGAAGGAATCTCCCCCTAGATTTTTTAAAATTCATGGGGTTTTTTAAAGACTTTACTTGTACTTTGAAAACTTAAGTTTTAGGTACTTTTAATAACTTAACAGTATATAGGAATTTTTGAAACATGATTTTTGAGTACTTAAAAAGTTTGAGGTTTTTAAGTTTCAAGGTACTCAAAGGTTTTGGAAGTGTTAACTTTAAAAAACTTGAGTACTTAGTTAACTTTGAAAGCTTAAGTAGATATTTTGAAAGACTTAAATACTTAGCAAAATTTTGAAAACATAAGTAGAAGTTTTGAAAGACTTCAATACTTAGCAAAATTTTGAAAACTTAAGTAGAAGTTTTGAAAGCTTAAGTAGAAGTTTTGAAAGACTTAAGTATTTTTCAAAAAAAATTAAACTTTTGAATACTTTTTGCATAAAGGATAGAGTTAAGAAAATTTTTGAAAAGAAAATTTTACTCTCTCCTTTCCTATCTCTCCCCCTTTGCCATATATCAAAACAAATAAATGCAGCATAAATAAAGGAATTAAGTAAAATTTTGCTGTACTGAATCATTTCATAATTAAATTTACACTAAATCAATCAATTCTCTTTGTAGGGGCCTGTCTAACCAAATTAGCTACTTACTAACTGTTATAAACAGTAGTTTTTGCTAGGGTTAGTCAAGTTAAGTGTTTCTGTTCAAGTTAGATTTTCTAATCTTGACACTTAACTTGATTGCTATGTAAGTTGTATTTAGTGCCCCAATTTCTGCAGATGCACTGACTTAAAGCATCTTGAATTGAGGCAAAGACCTAAGCATCTCAACCCCCAGGGCAGTCGACTGGTGCCAGCCAAATTCGACCGTTGACACTCCCAACGTTCGAATTTGCCAGCTCACCAGCCACCTACCAGTCGACTGCCCCCAGGGCAGTCGATTGGTCCCAGGCCAGAACCCTTCTGTGAGTTTTATCAGTCGACTGCCCCAAGGGTAGTCGACTGCCCTACTCACTCACCTAGGATTTCCCTTCCCAAGTACATTTCACTCGCACTCGTACCCTCACGACTCGACTGACTCCTCCACAGCAGCCTCGACTGTTGCCTTCGCGCCCTCTTCATCTTCGGCTCCCGTCCCTCGGATGCACGCAAGCCTCTCCATGCCATCCTTCACGCATGCCTCGAAGTCCGCGCCCATCAGCTCATCGTCCCTGCACTCCATGGTCCCTCAGATGCGCATGCCAGCCTCCAACTAGCCTCCATGCCATCCTTCACCGTACCGAGGCCGTCCAGTCAAAACCATATGCGTAACCTGTACAACCTGCACACTCCATATACACATATCAAATACAAGGGTAAACCTAACTTAAACCCTTTGCCCAAACATCAAAACCCATGGTCACTCCGGACCATCCTAGGGCCGATTGGTCCAACAGTATGGTCTAGCCTCAGCTGGACACCCCCAAAAATGAAAATGTTTTAAACTTGGCTTTCACTTTGTTCAAAGCTCAAAAGGTGTTTTAGTAGCCGCTTTGGTGGGTACTCGATTTAGAATGTAAGCTGCTGTCTTTAAGTTCCTTGTCCCCAATGATGTTGGTAAAGTTGAATGGCTAACCATACTCCTTACCATATCCTTAAGAGTCTGATTTCGTCGTTCAGCTACACCATTCATGCTTGGCGAGCCTGGCATGGTGTACTGTGGGACGATTCCACACTCTTCTAGGTACTGAGCAAAAGGTCCTGGACGTTGTTCACCTAAACCGTCATATCTACCGTAGTATTCACCACCACGATCAGATCTGACTTTCTTAATTCTTTTGTCGAGTTGGTTTTCGACTTCAACCTTAAATGATTTGAAAACATCCAATGTTTGAGCCTTTTCATGAATAAGAAATATGTATGCATATCTAGAATAATCATCAATGAATGATACAAAATATTATTGACCATTCCAAGAAGGTGTTGGAAATGGTCCACAAACATCCGTATGTATCAATTCCAATACTTCTGTAGCTCGATATGCACCTTCTTTCTTTCTTTTGGTTTGTTTGCCCTTAATGCATTCAACACAAATGTCTAGGTCCGTAAAATCGATGGAATGTAAGATTCCATCTGATACAAGTCGTTCAACTCTATTTCTAGAGATGTGCCCTAAACGTTTGTGCTATAATGCACCTGAGTTTTCAATATTAAATTTACGCTTAGTACCACGTGATTCCACATTTAGGGTTTCAATATAAGAAGCATTTATATCAAGCATATAGAGATTGTCATAAATGATAAGTGAACCGGTTCCAACAATAGTAGAATCAATAGATAAACTGAACTGATTGTTTCCAAATGAACAACTATAACCCAATTTGTCCAAATGTGAAACAGAAACCAAATTCTGTCTAAAAGACGGGACAACAAAAGTATCTATTAAGTCTAAATAATAACCAGTGTTTAACAATAATCTAAAATGCCCTATGGCTTCCACTTCGACCGACTTGGCATCACCCACATAGATGCATCTTTCAGCATCACTTGGCTTTCGGTAGCTCAGGCAACCCTGCATTGAAACACTGATGTTAGTAGTAGCACCGGAGTCTAACCACCAAGTGTTTCTAGGCACTGAAGCTAAATTTACTTCTGAACAAACCAAATTTAAAAATGTACCCTTTTTCACACGCCAGGCATGATACTTAGGACATTCCTTCTTGACATGATCAGGCTTGTTACAGAAGAAATAACCTTTCTTATCATTGTCTTGCTTTTGTTTCTTCACATAAGGACCTTTAGTAGCCTCATTCTTTCTTTTCTTGCCCTTATCTTTAGGGGTGCTTGCTAAGTAGGCACTTTCAACCTTGTTTTGCTTCAACCTCTCTTCCTCTTGAACACAATATGAAATGAGCTCGTTAAGAGTCCATTTCTCCTTTTGACAGTTATAATTGATTTGAAACTGACTGAACTGGGTTGGAAGAGAAATAAGCACTAAATGCACAAGCATGTCATCCGACAATTCAAGTTTAAGTGCCTTCAACTTTGATGCAAGGTGGGAAAATTCCATGATATATTCCCGAATATTTCCCTTGCCTTGATACTTCATGGAAATCAAGCTTTTCAAAAGTGTGCTTGTTTCCACCTTATCGCTTTTGGCAAAGCGCTTCTCAATCTCATCAAGATATTCCTTAGCGTTAGTGATACTATTAGACACCGCACCCCTAAAAGCCTCCGGTATGCCGCGCTTGATGATCATAAGACTCATGCGATTAGAGCGTTCCCACTTCTCATATTTAGTCCTCTGTTCAGAAGAACTAGAATCCATATGAGTAGTAGGTTGCTCTGTCCTGAGCGCAAGATCTAGATCCATGCAGCCAAGAACAATGAGAATGTTCTCCTTCCAATCCTTAAAATTTGTACCATTGAGGATTGACACTGAATTTAAGTTAGCAGAAATAGTAGCAACACTTGCTGAAAAGAGAACACAAGAATAATAACATAAATAACATACTCATTGTGAATAAATTAAAATAAATGGTAAATCTCATCTAAAGATACCTAGTGCAACAATAATATCAAGTCTTTGGACAGTAATATTATTTGCAAGTGGTACTCTTGTTGTAATAATCAAACACTAACAATAATGCATGACAAATAATAAACCTATCTTTGGATCGATTTATTAAATTCATGAAAAATAACAATTGTAACCTTATAATTGTTACGTGTTTATTATCATAAGTAAATGTATAATTTTGTTAAGTATAAATTTTCCTTTGGGCCGACTAATACTCACATAAATATATACATTTACACCTTAATTAACACCCGAATAATATCTCAATATTTCAAATAAAATTAAATTCAAATAATAGAGGTCACTTTAGTGACATATAATTTAAATTTAACTTAATTTAAAATAATAGATATTAATGAACTCATATAATCCATTTAATATTTAAATGCATATTATAAAATAAGTTAATTAAATTATTTTATCCAAATAATTTAATTAAATTATTTTACCTAAATAATTGAATTTAATGGATTATTGTTAAAATGGATAATATAAGGATAATTATATCCAAGGAATTTATATATATATATATATATATATATATATATATATATATATATATATATATATATATACCAAAAATGCTTAATTGAAGGAATCCGAAACGTGGTGTGCGGTTCTAAAACGTGAAAACCGAAACAGAACAGCCATTTCATGCATGAACAGTTTCGATTTCGATTTTCAAGATGGACGAAACCGAAAAAAAAAACATATAATCAACAGTTTCGATTAACATGCATGAAGAACATTTTCATACGAGGCTATTAACTTCAATTGTAAATAAATCTTAAGTCGAGAGATCTTGACGAACAATCTTAATCTCTATTCCACTCTTAAGAAATAATAAACATGATAATTAACCAAAGTTACGGAAGCGTACCAGAATCCATAGTTTGCAATCGATCCTCCGGAGATGTTCTTAAATCTGCAGAATTCCTTAGGTTTCCGAAGAGTTTTGTCGATGGGAAACAAAACAAAAGCATCGTCTGCAAACTGGGACCATAACCTCCTATTTATAGAATCCAAAGATTGCCTTTTTCTAATTTGGACCCTCAACAAATTAGAATTAGCATATGGTATCCATAATATTTTATTCATAACAATTAAGCCCTTAAGTCAAACTACATAATTCCAAAATTTAGATCACAATAATTTTGACTTATTTAATTGATGACATTAACACATTTATAATTACATTATGGCTCTAAATTCTAACAGCATATCCTTAGGAATCATGGATTCTAATTTCTCTTCAAGCATGCAAATATCATTTTTCAAGAATTTGATTTTCTTTCTAGTCTTAAATAAATAATCATTGGCGCTAGAAATAATTTTAACTAAGGTGGTAGTGGGTAGATTGTATACCTCACTTACCGAGATGTTCGAATTCAATGTTTGACCTCCCCCTTCACTTGAGCTCCCTTCTTCATCTTCACTTGATCTCTTTTCACACTCGGATGATGTGAAGGTCAAATTGTCAACTTCCATTAGTGCAAAATGAGAGACAATGTGTTCTTTCTCTTCCGATGATGAAGGGGCATCCCATGTTGCCTTTAAATTTTGAACTTTCTTACTCTTTTCTTTTGCTTTCTTCTTTTCTTCCTTCTTCTTCAAAAGGGGAAATCATCCCTTATGTGTCCTTCCTCTTGGTAATTGTAGCATATTATTTTCTTTCTCCTACTTTTGCTTCTTGAGCTTTTCCTCGCATGAGTTATGTTAGAAGAAAAATGCTTAAATGTTTTTCTCATCTTCCTTATCATATACGTCTCTTGGTCACCATCCATTGAGATGCTTGAATCTTCCGAATCGAAGGATGATGAGGATGAAACATTTTTCTCCTTATCATTCTTTTTCTTCCTCTCTTTCTCTACAATAAGAGTTATGCTCTTTTTGTTTGAAGACATATTAGCTTGTTCATATAATTTAAATTCGTAAAATAATTCATCATGCTTAACTGAAGAAAGTTCACTAGAGACCTTATAAGCATCAATCATTGAAGCCCAAAAGGTGGTTCTAGAGAATGATTGAAGCACATACCTTACAAGATCTCTGTTGTTAATTTTTTCACTTATTACATGAATCTCATTGACAATTTCCTTGAATCTATCATGCAATTGACTCACGATCTTATTAGTCTTCATGGTGAAGGATAAAAGTTGGGCTACCAAGAGATCTTTCTTGGCTCTCATTGATTCGCTTGATCCTTTATTTAATTCAATAAGCTTTTCCCAAAACTCTTTGGCAGATTTAAATGGTCCAACTTTACTTATTTGCTCCTTGGAAGAGCCATATTGAAGAGTTGTTGTGGCCTTTGCGTTTGCTTGAGCTTTCTTCATTATCTCTTTTGTCCAATTTCTGGTGGGAGAGGTGCTCCACTCTCATCATTTGACATCTCAAAACTGTTGGTGCAGGAAGCACCATATCGAACCTTATTTTGATATTGGCAAAGGGTTCAAAGTTAAGTATTATTGGTGATCTAACAATGTTACTCAAGTGTGCAGGAAAAGTCCTAGCGAAGGGCTGCTAGGCACCTGGCGAAGGACTGCCAGGAAACAAAGTCCTAGCAAAGGGCTGCTAGGCACCTGGCGAAGGACTGCCAGGATAAAAAGCCCTAGTGAAGGACTGCTAGGCACCTGGCGAAGGACTGCCAGAATACAAAGCCCTAGCGAAGGACTGCTAGGCACCTGGCGAAGGAATGCCAGGATACAAAGACCTAGCAAAAGGCTGCTAGGAGGCGAAGACCTAGCGAAGGAATGCTAGGCACCAGGCGAAGGATTGCTTGGTACTGAAGACCTAGCGAAGGAATGTTGGGCACCAAGTGAAGGACTGCCTGGAACTGAAGACCTGGCGAAGGACTGCTGGGCAAAAGTCCAACAGGAGGAGCCGGTTGGCATCAGGTAAATTCTCCAGAGAGGAGTAGGTGAGGACGCGTTCCCCGTCGAGGGAACAGTAGGCGTCGGTTCGACCTAGGGTTCCATTTTGGAGACCAAAGTTAGAACCAAGACAGCTAAGGCTGTATAAAACTAATAATTGATTGCTCTATGTTGTTTTGGACTAACCCTGGATGCATGACCGAAGGAATGAGTGTCTGCAGCTCAGAACGCCTCAAAGGAGAGAGGCAGCAGCTGAGCAGGGCGCCCCCAGTGCCCCGGGCGCCCCCAAGGTGAATACAAAACAAGAAGAGCAAAAGTACGCTTTGGAAGCTAAGTGGGCGGGGCGCCCCCGTGCTCCCAGGCGCCCCCAGTGCCCAGGGCGCCCCGCACCCAAGCCACCGAAGCGGATAACTCTGATCCAGCCGAGAAGCTCACTGAAAAGGTCAACCAGGGCGCCCCCAGCGTCCCGAGCGCCCCCAGAGTCAATCCTCAGCCCTATTCGAGTGGGATAAGGGCTGACCGAGGTAATTCTGGATCGGTTGACACGTGGGGGCGCCCCCAACGTTCAGGGCGCCCCGAAGTGCTATAAATAGCACCCAACACCAAGGCTTCTGAACAATAAAATTCTTCCAACGCATTCACGCTCTTCTACTCCCGCGCTCTACTCCAGAAACCTCCCGACTCGAGATACAAGCGCCGACGACGTCCCTCTGCTCCGAAAATACAATCTACACCGGACATCGGTAACGAAGAGCTGCTTTTATATTTACTGTACTATTCTTGTAATACATTTTGTAAACTGTTTTTCCGTACATATAGAATTTCCTGCAGTAAACGGTCAACGACCGTGGGCCTTGGAGTAGGAGCCGACCGCGACTCCGAACCAAGTAAAATCGTGGTGTTCGCGTGTGTTTTACTTTACTTATTTCTGCTGCCAATTCTCTTTTACAAATCCGAACGTTTTACGATATTCACCCCCCCCCTCTATCGTTCTTATCGATCCAACAGAAACCATCTACAACACTAAACTAATTTTCAATGTCGTTCATCAAATAATATTCCATCCTACCTTTCCAATATGCAAAGTCATTGCCGCCAAAAAAAGGTGGTCGTGCGGCATTATATCCCTCTTGAAAAGCCAGCTTAATGTATCAGTTGACGGTGAGTTCTTCTGAAATGAATTATGTGCTCTGATACCTCTTGTTCGAGATGATTGGATAGCGAGTGGAGGGGTAAATAGCTCATTGTCGTCGATTCTTTCTACAAGTGTTATCTATAGAATCGATGGCATCGATAGAGGGGGGGTGAATATCGACTCCTGCTTCGTTTCGTCTTTTGTTCGTTTAACTTCGTAATCAGATCGTTAGTAGCACAGTGGAATAATAAATGTAAAAGACAAATAAAGCAGACACGCAAGATTTATTTACTTAGTTCCCAACCCCCCAGGGTCAGTACGTCCAAGACCTATGTACTCGGCGTGAGTCCACTAGTGGTCTCCTTTCCGAAATTTCCAGAGGCGGAGAAAAACCGTCTTACAGTATGATTTCCAAGTACAAAATGATAAACTAAAAGATAACTTGTAAACAAAAAAAACCCAACATAAACAAAGATCCGGCCAATCTGGAAGTCCGAAGTGCAACGCACTTCCTCCTGGAGCCTCCTTTGTCGCAGAGCTTCAACTTAGCACTTTTCTTCGCACAGAATGCTTAAACAGATGTGGAACTTGATGTTCTGAGCTGAGGGGTCGAACCCCCTTTTATACATGGTTCTCGGGCGCCTGATAGCTTATGGGGTGTCCCATAAGCAATCAAACCTTATCCGAACCAGCGAAATCGACGCAGGGATAAGCTTGCTTCTCAGGCGCCTGATAGCATTCAGGCGCCTGGTATGTTGAGTGCCTAGGATGGATACCCTCAACCCAGGGTGCCCACCACACAGGGCGCCTAATTCATATCAGGCGCCTGGGAAGCCTTTCACAAGTACTTATTTTCTTGCGTTTGCTCTCCTATCTTGCCTTCGACTCCAAGTACCTACAAGATAACAAAACATACAACAAGAAAATAATTAATCTTAAGCATTAGTTGATTGACAGTCAAAGTTGTCTGGTTCTGACTTTTAGATTTCAAATGAAATCTTAGGTTGAACCGACGCCTACTATTCCCTTTCTCGGGGAATGCGTCCTCACCTACTCCACCCTGGAGAAGTTACCATTTGCCAACCAGGACCTCCAGTTGGACTTTTGCTCAACCTCCGAGACTCACGGATCTCAAGACGTTCGATCCTCGACCCATCTCTACTTCTGTCCGTAGTCCTCGCTCGGCTAAGTCTTTTGCCCGATCCTCGACTAGAACTTCGTGCCCAATTCCTCAAACTAGGACTTCGTGCTCAACCCTCGGTCAGGTCTTCGATGCCCAGTCCTCAGCCAGGACTTCGTGCTTAATTCCTTGAACCAGGACTTCGTGCTCTGTCCTCCGGACCAAGTCTTCTTGCCCGGTTTCACTCACCAGGACTTCGTCCACCTAGATTCACTCACTAGGACCCAACTTCACTCACCAAGATTTCTTCCACCTAGCTTCACTCACTAGGACTCATCTTCACTCACCAGGATTTCTTCCATCTTGCTTCACTCACTAGGACCCAGCTTCACTCACCAGGATTTCTTTGCTAGTCATCTTAATCCTGACTAGACTTCTTTCTTCCAAACTTTAGGTAAGTATATTCGCTCTCTACTAAACCTTAAGTCCAGTTTGGTTTAATCCCTTGGTCAAACTGACCAACCCTGGGTTCTATTCACTCTGTCAAATATCAGGTCCTGTTTGTCAAACTGATCAAACCTGAGTTTACCCTACCAAACATCAGGTCCTATTTGGCTTAACCGTTGATCAATTTGACCAGACCATGGTATATTGTCAAACATCGAAATACTAGAGGTTGACTGTTCATGACCGATGCTTTTTTGCACCAACAATCTCCCCCTTTACGCTAGTGGAAGCAAAATAAACAATGAAATCAAGAATACAAACGCTAACACTTATCGTTTACGTGCTTCGGAGATTCCTTGCCCCTACTCCATGATATGTCCTTGAGATGGACGATCCCTCAATCCTTAGGTAGATTAGTCCCTGACAATCTCTGGCTAGAGTTTTCTCCTTTTTAGTGGAGAACAACCTCTCATAAGACACTCTTCCCCTATATAAGATTAAGAATTAGGGTTAGGAAGAAGAGATTTATCTTTGGAAGCTTTAAGCACGAACTAGGAGATTTTCAATTACAATTTTGTAACTTATTCATGCCCCAAAGGTTCCCCTTTAATAGAGGAGAGAGATATTAACAAAATATCTCAGTCCCGATACCAGTCGAATGCTATCAACCCCAGTCGACTAGTGCTGCCAACGACTATATTTTGAACAGCAGTCGATTGCCATCCAGGTCAATCAACTATTCCAGCTGTTTCGAAATTCACAGAATGATCAGTCGACTGGTGTCCCTACTAGTTTATTGGTTTTAGTACATACTCTCATCCACTTCGAAGTCGCCCTTTGAAGCCCTCTTCTTTTGGCCTCTCGTCCCTCGGATGCATACAAGCCTACGGCTAGTCTCCATGCCATCTTTCATGTATGCCTTGAAGTCCTCTTCCCTTGGCTCCACTTTGTTGCTCCTTGTTCAGCGGTCCCTCGGATGCACCATCCTTCACCGACTCAAGGACCCAAGCGTTGATGCAGTCTGACCCTGATTGTTGTTTTGGTGTTGACATCAATTTTAGTTTAGATTGATGATTGTGATTATGATTAAGTCCTAATCGAGGATTAGGCACGGAGTGATTGGAAAATCCTAGCTTGGAGGGTTAGGTGTTGAAAAGTCCTAATTCGGAAGGGTTGGGTGAAAAGTCCTAGCTTGGAGGGCTAGGTGAAAAGTCCTAACTTGGAGGGTTAGGTGAAAAGTCCCAACTTGGAGGGTTAGGTGAAAAATTCCTGGTTAGGAGGGTCAGGTCCTAGCTTGGAGGGCTAGGTGTGGAAAAGTCCTAATTCGGAAGGGTTGGGTGAAAAGTCCTAGCTTGGAGGGCAAGGTGAAAAGTCCTAACTTGGAAGGTTAGGTGAAAAGTCCCAACTTGGAGGGTTAGGTGAAAAAGTCCTGGCTTGGAGGGTCAGGTCCTAGCTTGGAGGGCTAGGTTGGATGAAACTCTAGCTTGGAGGGCTAGGTTGGAGCCCCTGGATCGGTCTGGTGACCGATCAGGGAGTTGGTACAGTGCTCCTTCATGGATCGGTCTGGTGACCGATCCAGTGATGACTGATCGGTCTGGTGACCGATCAGGGAGTATGCGTTTCACTAACTACACAGCTCCTGATCGGTCTGGTGACCGATCAGGGAGCCCACAGTGAGATGAGTTCCCCTGCTGATCTGCTCGTGATCGGTCTAGTGACCGATCTGGAACATTGTTCAGATCGTTTCGGAGAACGATCAGGTGTCGCGAGTTCCTCACTATGACCGATCAGGACGGAGCCTGATCTGTCTGATCATGATCTGATCGGTCTGGTGACCGATCAGGAGGCTCTTTGATCGGTCCAGTGACCGATCAGGAGAGTTGGACTGCGAAGCTCAGAAATCGCCCGACAAAGGGGTGGATCGGTCTGGTGATCGATCCACAACCTAGGATCGGTCTGGTGATCGGTCCAGGAGAGTCCCAGAGAAATCGTGATTTCTAATTGAGCGTTGGGGACCGATCAGGATGGAGCCTGATCGGTCTGAACCCAGCCTGATCGGTCTGGTGACCGATCAGGAGGCTGTCTGATCGGTCCGGTGACCGATCACTTTAATTCAAAATGCACTGTCAGACGCTCTGATCGCGTCTGAACGTATCTGATTCTCTGCGCTTAACCTCTGATACACGATTTTCTGCTTGATATGCTGTGATAATGCTCTGATTAAGCTGCAGGTGACAGGGAAGGATTCAAACACTCAAGGAGAGTCAATAGAGGTCTTTCCCTGGAGCAGGTTTATCTATTTTCCATCTCAGGTTGCAACGGACGCTGGCGCTGGCTAGAGCTGCTGACTGGGGCTGGTCTGAGGGAGGCTCAGGGAGTCTAGAAGAGCTCAGTAGTGGATGGTGGTTGCAGGAGAGCAGCTAGAGGCTGCAGTGAGGTGGTGACCTGGAGCTGAGTGGAGGAGACTTAAGCGCTTGGGCGAACAAGTCTCCAAAACGCTAACAGCAACAACTCTGATCAGTAACGCTGCGTGCTTGTGTTCTCTGCTGTTCCATTGTTCATGAGCAAGCAACTGCAATCTTTGAAGCAACCATCCCTTACTTGAGCACTTGGAGGAAGAAACAAGAGGCTTGGTGAATCCATCAGCGAGAAGACACGAAGAAGGGAGTTCTTGCGTGAGATCGTCGCTGGGTGGTGCTCGAGTGAAGCGCTGCTTGTGTTCCTGTCTGTCCTAAGTGCTGAGTAAGATCTTTCTTATGTTTCATTGTGCTTAAAACTATATCTTGTTGAAACGCTGTGGTGAGGTTACTCCACCGAGAAGAAGGTTGCATTTTATCCGGTGTTCACCGGGGCTTGATCTGCCGACGATCAAGGGATCGCCCACCTTAAGGGCATGCCAAGGAGGAGGGGCAAGTTATCCCCGAACCTTGTAAAGCCTCTTGTTAGCGTTTTTGTGTTTGCTAATAGCTTAGGGGTTTCATTTCTGCAAACTCTGTTTTCTTGTGCTTCCGCTGTGTTACTAACCTGTGAGTTGCAGAAAAATCGATAAGTGCTAAAGATTAAGTGTTTGGCTATATTCACCCCCCCCCCCTCTCTAGTCATCCGAGTTCCAACAAGTGGTATCAGAGCTTGGGGCGCTGTACAAGTGGATTAACAACCGAGAGCTATCTACAATGGCTTTGAGAGAAGGCTTTTCCACCACCCGACCTCCCTTCTTCAATGGCGCAGATTTCCAATATTGGAGATCGAAGATGGAATATTACTTAAAGATGGACATCAACACTTGGTTTGCAATGAAGGAGGGTTTTACCCCTCCGAAGGATGATGAAGGCAAAGAACTAGAGTCTTGGCGTTGGTCGGCTGAACAAACTCGAAAGAGTGAAGCCGACGCGAAGGCGGTGGTGACCCTACAATGCGGCATGAACAAAGACCAACTCATCAAGGTTGGTCCCTTTACAAGCGCTAAGGATTTGTGGAACAAACTCATAGAACTCCACGAGGGCACCCGAGACTCAAGGATTGCCAAGATGGACTTATTCCTCAACCAACTCCAAAAACTCTCTATGAAGGAAAATGAAACCGTAAGTGAGTTACATAGCCGGTTCAAGGAAGTCCTCAATGGGCTTCATTCTATTGATGAAAAGGTCGAGAATCGCGACCTTGTGAGGTATGTGCTGAAAGCTTTTCCAAGGAATGCTTTGTGGTCATCCATGGTGGATGCCTACAAAGTTTCCAAGGATTTATCAATTGTTAAATTAGATGATCTATTTTGTGAGATGGAATTGTATGAAATGGCTAACAAAGGCCCCAAGGAGAAGGAGATTGCCTTAGTTGCAGGGGAACGATCCAACAAGAAGAAGAAGGAGAAGAAGAAGGAGAAGGAAGTCTCCTCATCTTCATCCTCATCCGAGTCTGAATCTGATTCCGAGGAAGATGGCAGCGGGTCTTCTTCCTCCGAGATGGCAAATTTTGTGAGGAGGATGATGAGAAGGGGTCGACGCTTCAAGGGTAAAGGTACCCTAGTGAGGCTAAAGTTGATAAGTCTAATGCTTCTTGCTATGAGTGTGGCAGGAAAGGGCATTTCAAGAGTGAATGCCCAAAGCTAAAGAAGAAGGAGGAGAAATCCAAGAAGAAAGAAGAAAAATCCAAGAAGAAGAAGAAGGTCTTGAAGACTACTTGGGATGAATCCTCCTCAAGTTCATCCGATTAAGAGAAGGAGGAGAAGAGTACACGACACGTGGCACTCATGGCTCTTGGAGAAGAAAGCAGTGATGAATCCTCCAACTCCTCAAACGTGGCTTCATCATCTTCGGATGATGAAGAGGTAACCTCTTCCGAACTTGAAAAATGTTATAGAGTAATTGTATGTTTAACCAATATGTTGAAAAAGTCAAAGAATAAGGTTAACTCATTGCAATTAAAAGTTGAACACTTGAAATCCTCTAGGGATGAGGATGTTGATGATTTGCATGTTGAAATGCTAGAGGATGAGAACAAATCATTGAAGAATAAAGTTGAGAGACTCAAGAGTATTCTTGAGAAGTTCTCAACTAGCTCAAAGACCTTAGACATGATTTTGAATGCCCAAAGGGCAGTCAACAATAGGGCCGGTATTGGTTATCGACCCAAAGAACCATCATTCGTGTCTGATGTCTAGGACTGATATGAGACAATCTAAGACACCTAGAGTCCAAAAGAAAGTTGTCAAGGCATGGGTGCCTAAGTCTTGTTTAGTAGGTGATTTAGGTCCCAAGGTGTGGGTACCTAAATCTTCCATTTTTCGAATTGTGTAGGTTATGATTGAGGGGGAGCATCTATCAACTTGGTTCGTTGATAGTGGATGCTCCAAACACATGACCGGGGATAGATCATTGTTTACCACACTTCAAAGAAAAAGTAGAGGTAATATTTCATTTGGTAACAATAGTTGTCTTAAGGTCATAGGAATAGGAGACATTCAAATATCCGAATGTCTTAGAATTAAAAATGTCCTTCTAGTCAAGGGGATGACTTTTAATCTCTTAAGTGTCAGTCAATTGTGTGATGCGGGTTACACAATTGATTTTCAATCAAGTCAATGTCTAGTTAGACACCATGACAATGTTGACACGGTACTAGTAGGAACTAGGGTAGATAACATTTACTAAGTTTCTTTTAAAAGTGCTACTAATGCTTTTGCTAAGTGTCTCATGTCAAAAGAAGAGGAGTCCACCCTTTGGCACCGGAGGCTAGCACATGTTAACATGAAGAACATTCGGAAGTTGGCCAACAAGGGATTAGTTCGTGGCTTACCAAGCATCAAGTATGAAAAAGACAAACTTTGTGATGCATGTCAAATGGGTAAGTAAACCAAATCTGCACATAAAGGTAAAAGCGTTGTAAGTACTTCTACCGCATTAGATTTACTTCATATGGACTTGTTTGATTGTAGCACTATCATATCATTGAATGGAAGTAGATATTGCTTTGTTATCATTGATGATTTTACTAGATATACATGGACTTATTTTCTTAGATATAAGGACCAAACCTTAGATGTTTTCATTTCTTTTTGTAGAAGGGTTGAAAATGAAAAATCATCAGCAATTAAGACAATAAGAAGTGATCATGGAGGTGAATTTCAAAATCAACGATTTTAGAATTTTGTCAAGATAGAGGGTATAGACATGAGTTCTCCACACCTAGAACACCACAACAAAATGGTGTTGTAGAGAGGAAGAACCGTATTTTACAAGAGGCTGCACGAAGCATGCTCAATGAGTACTCATTACCGAGTTACTTATGGGCTGAAGCTGTAAACACAGCTTGCTACGTGCAAAATCAAGTCCTCATACATAGATTCTTAGGTAAGACTCCCCATGAACTTTGGTTTAGGAAACCACCTACAGTTAAACACCTTAGGGTGTTTGGTTGTAAGGTGTTCATCCTAAACACCAAGGACCACCTTGGAAAGTTCACGGCAAAGGCTGAGGAAGGGATACTAGTCGGGTACTCCCTAGTCAGCAAACCTACCGAGTCTATAATAAGAAATCTAGATTGGTTGAAGAATCTTCTGATGTTGACTTTGAAGAAATTCTAAAAGCCAATGGACAACCAGAAGATGAAGTCCAATTCGAACTTAGGAGGCTAAGTTTGAATGAAACTCCAAATGTTGTTGATGGTGATGAGTCTGATGACGGTGAGCCTAGACAACCCATAGATCAGCCAGATCCTGAGGCTGAGCTTGTGTCTAGTGAAACCATTCAAGAAGCACCACAAACACCTAGGCAAACAAGATTAGCCTCTAGTCATCCCCAAGACCAAATTGTTGGAGACATTCATCATGGGGTTAGAACTAGATCATTCTTTAGGAATGAGGCTAACGAAGTTGCTTTAATTTCCGAAATTGAACCTAGGAAAATTGATGAAGCATTAAATGATCCCGATTGGATCATCACAATGCAAGATGAACTAGGTCAATTCGAAAGAAGTCAAGTTTGGGACTTAGTCCCTAGACCCAAGAAGACCACCATTATTGGAACCAAATGAGTCTTCAAAAACAAATTGAACCGTAAGGGAGAAATCATAAGAAACAAGGCACGCTTAGTAGCCAAGGGCTATAGTCAAGTTGAAGGCCTTGATTATGATGAGACCTATGCTCCTGTGGCACGATTGGAGTCCATCCAATTGATGCTTGCATTTGCAGCACATCGGGGTTTCAAGTTATATCAAATGGATGTAAAATCGGCCTTTCTAAATGGTTTAATTAGAGAAGAGGTCTATGTTGAACAACCTCCGGAGTTTGAGAGTACCGAATTTCCAAACCACGTATTTAAGCTCAAAAAGACACTCTATGGCCTTAAACAAGCACCCCGAGTTTGGTACGAGCGGTTGTCAACATTTTTAATTGAAAAAGACTTTGTAAGAGGCCAATAGACCCTACACTATTTCTACGTAGAGATGGTGACAATATATTTGTAGCCCAAGTATATGTCGATGACATAATTTGTGGCTCAAACAATAAGGGCTATTTAAATGAGTTCATTGGACACATGGAGAGTGAATTTGAAATGAGTCTAGTGGGAGAGTTGACCTTCTTCCTTGGACTTGAAATCAAACAAACCCGAGATGGGATCCATGTGCACCAACAAAGTATACTCAAGAGATGCTTCGAAAATTCAATATGAGTGATTCAAAAGAGGTAACCACTCCCATGGCTACAAACACAAGATTAGACAATGATGAAAGTGGTAAACCTGTTGATTTGACTCAATATCGAAGCATGATAGGTAGTTTGCTATACCTCACAGCTAGTCGACCTGATATACTCTTTGTTGTGGGTATGTGCGCTAGGTATCAAGTTTGTGCCAAGGAATCTCACTTAATCGCTGTTAAGAGGATTTTGAGATATCTTAAAGGCACAATTGGTGTTGGTCTATGGTACCCCCGTACCGAATCATTTGACCTAATTGGTTATACCGATTCCGACTACGCTGGATGTAAGTTGGATCGGAAAAGCACAAGTGGGGGTTGCTAATTCCTAGGATCATCTCTAGTTAGTTGGTCAAGTCGGAAGCAACATTGTGTTGCTCTCTCCACTACCGAGGCAGAATATATCGTCATGGGAGAGAGCGTATCACAATTGTTGTGGATGATATATACTTTAGAGGACTATGGATTGAGCTATAAGGGTGTGCAAGTGTTGTGTGACAACATTAGCACAATGAACCTAACAAAGAATCCGGTCCATCATTCTAGGACAAAGCATATTGAAGTGCGTCACCACTTCATTAGAGATCATGTTGCTAGAGGAGATGTTGTACTCTCATATGTAGCGTCCAAATCAAATCTAGCCGATATTTTCACTAAACCACTTCCCGAGAATGAGTTTAGTTTCTTAAGAAGGGAGTTGGGAATGTGTCGCCCTTCATAGGTTTCAAAATGCATTCAAAACCCTTCATGATTAGTTCTAATTGTTGGGGTACAATTGGGTAACTTTGGGGACATCTCACACAAACTATAAGGTTCAACAAAACGTTTTTGCTTGCTAGAAATGGGGTGAGATGTTAGGATCAACTCAATTTCTTGAAATGTCAATGCATCCCTTGAGAAATTAAGTTGACGAGATAAAAATCACTTCGGTGACCAAGTATGGGGAAAACCAATGCATAACACATGTGTATTTGGCTCCATGATCATACTTGGACATTCCAATCAAGGAAACTTGATTGGAGACTTGAATTTGGGATAATCTTGGTTGAAATTGATTGAATGATTGTTGATTGAGTTTGACTCCACTTGGGTGGAGCAAAGTGATTTGTTCAAACCATAAGGACCTTTGATCCTTGTTTAGGTATCAATTATAGTCAAGGGATCACTTCCAAGATCGATATCTTTCATCAAAACCCTTCAGAAACGGAACTCCCCTCCATCATGGAGATAGTCACTTCTACAACCTTGGCTTTGTCCTCTCCTTGGAGCGAACGATAAACTATGATCTTGTATCGGAGTTTTACAACAATCTTCAACAAGGGCCTCAAGGAGGCTTTGAATTCACCACCCGCATAGCAAAGAGAAATCTCGATTTCTCTTATGAGATTCTAGCAGAGTATCTAGGCGGTCGATGATCGCCCAACCTGTATTCTATTTATCCTGAGCTCTCAGACCCTTTGTTGGCTCCTTTTGTCGATGTTACCCCCGACACCATTTATCAGCATTTCTTTGGACATCCCCGCCCAGCCGGGCTTGATGAGTTGGGTCCTGATTTCCGACTTTTGCAGCCCTACGACTTGCTCCTGTTGACTACATCTTTTTCAAGATAATCACAAATTGCATCTTGCCTATCACTTCAAAGCCTTTGACCGAGATCCGTCCCTATCATTGCCTAATGCTCTATGGTATGCACTGCCGCATGAACTTTGACATCATGGAGAGTATTTTTCAGTCCATTCTATCCTATAGGGAGTCAAGCCGACGCACAGTCTATATGCCTTTTGGTCATGTCATCACTGACTGGCTTATGTCAGTAGGTGTTGATGTCACCAAGGGCATGACAGTGCCCATAGTCAGATAGGATTGTTGGCTTGGCCGGAGAGCATTCGCCAAGTCTGGTATTATTATTCGAGATCACGATCGGGCATTGGTTTAGAAGGATGGGCGGGGTCTTGGTGATCTACCAGGGGGAGGTCCACATTTTCAGGCACCAGCCGATGCTGCTGCATATCATGAGGCTCCTACTGCTGCTGCCGCTGACTATGATTATGAGCTGGACCCGGACCTACAATGGCAGATTTTTGAGCTGGATCAGACGATCTAGTATGATCTTCATCTGCGAGAGCTTCATCGAGAGGAGGTCCGTTCAAGGTTCCGATCTTTCGACCGCGGTGGAGTCGGATGTCTCTGGGGTCCACACTTTACAGCAGACGTGGTACGATGAGTGGCGTCGCCACACATTTCCTGGAGGTGCACCCTCTGCCAGTGATGCACCGGGGTCTGTTATTCCAGATGACGATACGATGGATGACCCCATGCAAAATGCTAACCCCCCCCCACTGATGATTGATTGCCCTCTGCATCTGTTTGTGATTTGACTATGTGTCTGCTTGGATTGTGTGACTTACGGGTTGTATGCCTCATGACTTGATTTCTATGGCTTTGTGCCACACTTGCCGTGACTTTGATGCATTTATATGCATCTTGTTATTTGTCTGGTATTGATGTTTGATGCACTTGACCTTGTTAGGCTATGTTTATGCTTTGATTCTAACTATGGTTAGTTTATATGATGATTCATATGCCTGCTATCGTTATACCTCATTATGTGTTGCTATGATTCTACTTGTGATGCCATGTTCATATGATGCATGTGATTGCTATGTCTTGATCTATCTTTTTCATATGATGTCATATGTTTTTCAAAATTAAATCATACCTTTGTTGTTTTGGGAAACCCCTTGGGTTGAGGGGAAGTTTGTTTGAACTTAACAACCCGTCTAGACCCTTTTCGGTGTTTGACAAGGGGGAGAGTGTGGTTGGTTAAGTTTAGGATGATTATGTTGTAGGGGGAGGATCCTGATTCCCCTATGATTCTGTAAGTTGAGAAATTGATTTCGAATCCCTAAACTTAAAATCAGATTGTCAAACAACAAAAAGGGGGAGATTGTTGATGCAGTCTGATCCTGATTGTTGTTTTGGTGTTGACATTGATTTTAGTTTAGGTTGATGATTATGATTATGATTAAGCCCTAATCGAGGATTAGGCACGGAGTGATTGGAAAATCCTAGCTTGGAGGGCTAGGTGTTGAAAAGTCCGAATTCGGAAGGGTTAGGTGAAAAGTCCTAGCTTGGAGGGCTAGGTGAAAAGTCCCAACTTGGAGGGTTAGGTGAAAAGTCCCAACTTGGAGGGTTAGGTGAAAAAGTCCTGGCATGGAGGGTCAGGTCCTAGCTTGGAGGGCTATGTGTAGAAAAGTCCTAATTCGGAAGGGTTGGGTGAAAAGTCCTAGCTTGGAGGGCAAGGTGAAAAGTCCTAACTTGGAGGGTTAGGTGAAAAGTCCCAACTTGGAGTGTTAGGTGAAAAAGTCCTGGCTTGGAGGGTCAGGTCCTAACTTGGAGGGCTAGGTTGGAGCCCCTGGATTGGTCTGGTGACCGATCAGGGAGTTGGCACTGTGCTCCTTCGTGGATCGGTCTGGTGACCGATCCAGCGATGACTGATCGGTCTGGTGACCGATTAGGGAGTATGCGTTTCACTCACTGCACAGCTCCTGATCTGTCTGGTGACCAATCAGGGAGCCCACAGTGAGTTGAGTTCCCCTGCTGATCTGCTCCTCATCGGTCTGGTGACCGATATGGAACACTATTCAGACCATTTCGGAGAATGATCAGGTGTCGCGAGTTCCTCACTATGACCGATCAGGACGGAGCCTGATCGGTCTGATCATGATTTGATCGGTCTGGTAACCGATCAGGAGGCTCTCTGATCGGTCCGGTGACCGATCAGGAGGGTTGGACTACGAAGCTCAGAAATCGCCCAACAAAGGGGTGGATCGGTTGGTGATCGATCCACAACCTGGGATCGGTCTGGTGATCGGTCCAGGAGAGTCCCAGAGAAATCACGTTTTCTGATTGAGCGTTGGGGACCGATCAGGATGGAGCCTGATCGGTCTGAACCCAGCCTGATCAGTCTGGTGACCGATCAGGAGGCTGTCTAATCGGTCCGGTGACCGATCACTTTAATTCAAAATGCACTGTCAGACACTCTGATCGCGTCTGAACGTATATGATTCTCTGCGCTTAACCTCTAATACTCGATTTTCTGCTTGATATGCTGTGCTAATGCTCTGATTAAGCTGCAGGTGACAGGGAAGGATTCAAACACTCAAGGAGAGTCAATGGAGGCCTTTCCTTAGAGCAGGTTTGTCTGTTTTCCATTTCAGGTTGCAACAGACGCTGGCGTTGGCTGGAGCTGCTGACTAGGGCTGGTCTGAGGGAGGTTCAGGGAGTCAGAAGAGCTCAGTAGTGGCTGGTGTTTGCAGGAGAGTAGCTGGAGGCTGCAGTGAGGTGGTGACCTGGAATTGAGTGGAGGCGACTTAAGCGCTTGGGCGAACAAGTCTCCAAAATGCTAATAGCAACAACTCTGATCAGTAACGCTTCGTGCTTGTGTTCTCTACTATTCCATTGTTCTTAAGCAAGCAGCTGCAATCTTTGAAGCAACCATCCCTTACTTGAGCACTTGGAGGAAGAAACAAGAGGCTTGGTGAGTCCATCAGCGAGAAGACACGAAGAAGCGAGTTCTTGCGTGAGATCGTCACTGGGTGGAGCTCAAGTGAAGCGCTGCTTGTGTTCTTGTTTGTCCTAAGTGCTGAGTAAGATCTTTCTTGTGTTTCATTGTGCTTAAAACTATATTTCTGTTGAAACGCTGTGAAGAGGTTACTCCACCGAGTAGGAGGTTGCATTTTATCCGGTGTTCATCAGGGCTTGATCTGCCGACGATCAAAGGATCGCCCACCTTAAGGGCACACCAAGGAGTAGGGGCAAGTTATCCCCGAACCTTGTAAATCCTCTTGTTAGCATTTTTGTGTTTGCTAATAGCTTAGGGGTTTCATTTCTGCAAACTCTGTTTTCTTGTGCATCCGCTGTGTTACTAACGTGTGAGTTGCAAAAAAATCGATAAGTGCTAAAGATCAAGTGTTTGGCTATATTCACCCCCCCCCCCCTCTAGCCATCCGAGTTCCAACACCAAGCACCAGGATGAAATCTCCCACACATGGTCGTACCAAGCTCCTCATGTGTGTTCCAATAAGCCCTACATGTCTCAAACAAACATTAAACCAATATGAAATCCTAACTTAAACTTATTGACACACACATCAAAATCTTGATCATACCGATCAAACTTGAGTCAATTGCACCAACACTAAGTGTTGGGATCGGGTGCATGCAGACGCGGACACGTATTATAATTGTTACATAATTACATGCAGCGGAAACAAAAGCATGAATAATTTCCTAAATTATTCTAACACATATCCTAAGCATGCAATGTGTTCACATAATCGTAATATAAAATTTTTGCAGAAAAGGAAATTACTCTACGAATTACCTTGCGTAACTTGGAAGAAGGGACGAGATCCAACCGTTAGCGTCCCTTGAAAGCTCCACCTCTATTTGTATCCACGCCGAGTATCGTCGGGATGACTTCGCTAAGCCACGAGTTTCGTGTTCACGAGAACCACTAGAGTCTCCGTGAACATGACGAAAACCGAGAGAGTAATCAAATCGAAAGACTCACCACCAAGGTTGACCGAACAGGAAGATCGTCGCAAGGAAGAACTTCGTCGCCTTGATGCTTCTCCTTGTGCTCTCGACAAGAAGAAAGAAGGAAGGCCTAGAGCCGACCAAGAGAGAGGGAGAGAAGAAGAGGAGAGAGCCCAAGCAATTCTTGGATGGATCATCTTCCATGGCACCCCTTGGGTCCTTTATATAGGGGAAGGTTTCTTAATTCCCAAGCAAACCTCTCCTTGATTATGGAATAATTTCTCAATCAATCCATAATCAAGGCTCTCATGATCAAGCTTCTTCTTCTTAATTATGGAATAATTTCTCAATCAATCCATAATCAAGGCTCTCTTTCTTTTGGCATGATTATATAAAATTTATAAAACAAACCTACCATTGGTTCATTATATAAAATTTTATAAAACAAACCAACCATTAGTTCATTATATAAATTTTATTAAACAAACCAACTCATGGTTCATTATATAAAGATTTATATCAAATTTATATAACCTTTCATAAAATAAACCAACCTTTGGTCTATTTTATAAAACAAACCAAAATAGTCTTATCCTCTTATGGTGGTGGCCGGCCATGACAAAAAGAGAGGAGGCCACCTTCCTTGGCCGGCCCATCTAACCCCAATTGGATCAAATCCCTTAATGAATTAAACTTATCTAATTCACCCATTAAGTCTTTAAAACACTTAGCCATTCTATGCTTCCGATGCGTCTAAAATAAATTCAATTTTGACTATTGTTTGGACTTACCAAAAATAGTCTATCTCGATTGGAGAATCCAATTCTC
Organism: Boesenbergia rotunda; assembly: GCA_024364735.1. NCBI lineage: Eukaryota > Viridiplantae > Streptophyta > Magnoliopsida > Zingiberales > Zingiberaceae > Boesenbergia > Boesenbergia rotunda. The sequence goes on from JAGFNQ010000753.1 coordinate 1,331,574, forward strand.
AACTCGTTTTAAATCCTTCGAATTACTCGTTATGCGTGTGACCAAATAGGCTTTCAATTTATGTTGGCCGTCCATAATTAACTAATTAATTATAGAACGATCATGAGTGGCACCTAGTAGTACATCATGATCCCCAATTAATTGAAAGATCAACGGTTGACCTCAGAAATGATTCTGAAACCCTTCAGCAGCTATAATGAATCATGCCCCATTCCCTTCACCATCTTATACCCACTTGGTTCAGGACATGGTCTATGTGTGTCAGTCCCCACTAAGCTGACTATGTCACACCTAGCCCAAGTAATGTTTCCTCGTCCTATGGATTCTTATTACTCTCACGTATTTAAGAGATTCATACTCTGAACATGTCATGCTCTAGCCAGAGGCTTCGAGTAACAATCCGATGATAGGCCTCGGGTATACATCTCCTCGCAAGGAGTGGTGAATCCTTTGTAGGCTGTTCAAACATCTTCGGGCACTTCGGCTTATACCCAATCATCCTGGGTCCACACCTCCTTGGAGATACTTGCTTAAGATGTCAAAGTATAAGTCTCCATGACCAAGATGACTTGAACACCGCAAGTCAAAGGAACATCACACTTATGCTGCAGTAAGAACTTCACTGACATATCTATATGTAGACTACCATATGAAATTTTACAGCCAGTCACTCCAATGAACTAGTTCCCTTAACTAGCATTCATGTTTATCTCCGGACATCTCAATATCACCAGCCAGTGAGAATCAGCTGATTAGAGAATAACCCATGCTAGTTTCAACAGAATTGATAGTGTTTTTATTTATCAACTCATCGACTAGGGACAATTTCAATACTTCACAATTGCACATGTAGAGATAATCACTAGTTGTGAATTCATCACAAATTCTCTCATGCTGTGAATTGTATTGCGGACATTCAGTAAATGAGCATAAGATCTTAATCAAATAATAATGTATATGTTGGATCGAGAAAACCGATAGAGGGGGGGTGAATATCGGAAATCGTTTTTCGGAAAACTTAGAGTAAGTACGCAGCGGAAATTAAAAATCACAACACAGAGACACAGTCGATTTTACTTGGTTCGGAGCCTGTGTCGACTCCTACTCCAAGGCCCACGGTCGTTGACCGTTTACTTTGGGCAATTCTATATTTGAAGCAAAAACAGTTTACAAATATTGAATACAGAGCAAGTGCAGTAAACTTTAACAATTAAGAAAAAGATGCTCTTCTTTTACCGACGTTCGATTGTAGGTTAACTTTTTCGGAGCAGCGGGACGTCGTCGGCTCGAGTTGGGCAGTTTCCGGAGCAAGGCGCGAGAGCAGAAGAGCGTAGAAGAGTTGAACGAATTGATTGTCTGAAGCCTTGGTCGAGGGCCCTTTATATAGGGCCTGGGGGCGCCCGGGACATCGGGGCGCCCCCCCCCCCCCACGTGGCCTTTGATCCGCCAAAGTCTCGGTCAGCGTCTGATCCCTTTATCTTCAGGATCAGCTTTGACCGGGGCGCTCGGAGCGCTCGTGGCGCCCGGATTGACCGGGTCAAAGTGTTATCTGGCTTCGAAGGGAGCTGCTTCGACAGTTGGTGCTGGGGGCGCCCGCAGCGCAGGGGGTGCCCGGAGCGCAGGGGGCACCCGGAGCGCAGGGGGCACCCGGGAGTTGTACTGTTTGAAGCTGCTTTTTTACTTGTGTGTTTTGTGTTCACCTTGGGGGCGCCCGGGACACTCCGAGCGCCCTGGTCAGCTGTTGCCTCACTCCTTTGAGGCTCTCTGAGCTGCAGACACTCGTTCCTTTGGTCCTGCATCCAGGGTTAGCCAAAACACAACAAGACATTACTAGGTTAGTTTATACAGCCTTGGCTGTCTTGGTTCTGACTTTGGGTCTCCCTAAATGGAACCCTAGGTCGAACCGACGCCTACTGTTCCCTCGACGGGGAACGCGTCCTCACCTACTCCTCTCGGGAGAATTTACCTGATGCCAACCATTCCTCTGGTTGGACTTTTTCCTGCCGGTCCTTTGTCAGGTCTTTGATGCCGAGCTGTCCTTCGCCCGGTGCCTAGCAGTCCTTCGCTAGGGCTTTAGTCCCAGGCTGTCCTTCGTCTGGCGCCTAGCAGTCCTTCGCTAGGGCTTTAGTCCCAGGCTGTCCTTTGCCTGGCGCCTAGCAGTCCTTCGCTAGGGCTTTAGTCCCAGGCTGTCCTTCGCCTGGCGCCTAGCAGTCCTTCGCTAGGGCTTTTGACTCTGGCATTCCTTCGCCAGTGCCTAGCAGTTCTTCGCTAGGGCTTTTTACCCTGGCATTCCTTTGCCAGTGCCTAGCAGTCCTTCGCTAGGACTTTTCCTGCACACTAGAGTAACTTGTTAGAAAACAAGTAAGACTTAACTTTTGACCTCTGTTGCCATTATCAAAACACAGGTTTGACTTGGGTGCATTCTACACCAACAGTATACTCAAATAGTGAATATTCATTTATTAAAATAAATGATTACAATCATAAGGCGATTGCCTTAGGACACTTCTCTCATTTCACTAACAAACTCCCACTTGGCCTAATGTCAATCGCAATGGTACCCAATACCACAGGCTCTAACATGACCCTCAAACTTACTTTGAGGCAAGGCCTTAGTTAAAGGATCCGCTAAATTCCTTTCAGTGGGAATTTTCTCAATTTGTATATCATTCCTACTTATAATCTCTCTGATCAGATGATAGCGGCGAGCACATGTTTGGATCGCTGATGAGACCTTGGTTCCTATGCTTGTGCAATAGCTCCATTGTTGTCGCAGTAAACCAGTATTGCTTCATCAATGGTTGGAACCACACCAAGTTCTGAGACAAACTTCTTGATCCAGACTGCTTCCTTTGCTGCTTCCGAAGCTGCAATATATTCCGCTTCTGTGGTAGAATCTGCTACGGTGTCTTGCTTGGAACTTTTCCAGCTTACTGCGCCTCCATTCAAAATAAATACGTATTCGGACTGAGATTTGGAGTCATCCTTATCTGTCTGGAACCTGCCATCTGTATATCCACGTATTATCATATCACCTTCTCCATATATTAGGAACACATCCTTTGTTCTTCTTAAGTACTTGAGGATTGTCTTGACAGCCGCCCAATGATCCATTCCTGGATCAGACTGGTATCTGCTTGTGACGCTCAGAGCATACGATACATCGGGCCTAGTATATAACATAGCATACATGATAGATCTTATCGCGGATGCATAAGGAATCTTATTCATGCAAATCCTCTTGTCTTCTGTGCGCGGACACATAGACTTTGAAAGGTTGATCCCATGCCTGATGGGAAGGTAACCTTTCTTGGATTCCGACATGCTAAACCTTTCTAGCACTCGGTCTATATATGTAGACTGCGAAAGACCAAGCAACCATTTTGATCTATCTCTATAGATTCTAATCCCAAGGATATAGGTTGTTTCTCCCAGGTCTTTCATGGAGAAAGTTTTGGACAACCAAATTTTAACTAACTATAAGACTAATATATTGTTTCCTATAAGTAAAATGTCATCAACATATAACACTAGGAATACGACTGCACTCCCTCTAACCTTCTTGTATACACAAGGTTCGTCAGGATTTTGTGAGAAATCAAACTCTTTGATTGTCTCATCAAAATGGATGTTCCAGCTCCTGGATGCTTGCTTTAGTCCATATATGGATCGTCGAAGCTTGCATACTTTGGTTTTATTAACAGATGTGAAACCTTCAGGCTGTATCATGTATACATCCTCAAGCAGGTTTCCGTTAAGGAAAGCTGTTTTCACATCCATTTGTCATATCTCATAATCATAATGAGTTGCTATGGCCAGGAGCATCCGAATGGATTTGAGCATAGCTACTGGCGAATAGGTTTCGTCATAATCAATTCCTTGTTTCTGACAATATCCTTTTGCCACAAATCTAGCCTTAAAGGTAACAACATTACCTTCCATGTCGGTTTTCTTCTTGAAACCCCACTTGCACCCTATGGGCTTAATCCCTTCAGGCGGGTTAACCAAGTCTCATACTTGATTTTCGTACATGGAATCCATTTCCGACTTCATGGCTTCAAGCCATTTATCCCTTTCTGAATTTTTCAGAACATCTTCATTAATGATAGGTTCGTCATCGTTAATGAGTAACACGTCATTCGATTCACTTAGGAGAAATCCATATCTCTCTGGAATATTGCGTGTCCTATCAGACCTACGAAGAAGTGGTGTTGTTTTAGGTTCAACTGATAGCTCATCTGTTAGTGATATGAGAGAAGTGTCCTAAGGCAATCGCCTTATGATAACATTTATATTAATAAATGTTAATTCACTATTTGAGTATACATGTTTTGTGTATTTGATTGGGATCTTGAACTCATCTACTGAATGTCCGCAATACAATTCACAGCATAAGAGAATTTGTGATGGGATCACAACTAGTGACTATCTCTAAATGTGCAATTGTGAAGTATTGAAAATATCCCTAGTCGATGAATTGATAAATACGGACACTATCAATTCTGTTGAGACTAGCATGGGTTATTCTCTAATCAGCTGATTCTCACTGGCTGGTGACATTGGGATGTCCGGAGATAAACATGGATGCTAGTTAAGGGAACTAGTTCATTGGAGTGACTAGCTGTAAGACTTCATATGGGAATCTACATGTAGATATGTCAATGAAGTTCTTACTGCAGCTTAAGTGCGATGTTCCTTTGACTTGTGATGTTCAAGTCATCTTGGTCATGGAGACTTATACTTTAACATCTTAAGCAAGCATCTCCAAGGAGGTGTGGACCCAGGATGATTGGGTATAAGCCGAAGTGCCCGAAGATGTTTGAACAGCCTACAAAGGATTCACCACTCCTTGCGAGGAGATGTATACCCAGGCCTATCATCGGATTGTTACTCAAAACCTCTGGCCAGAGTATATCATGTTTAGAGTGCGAGTCTCTTAAATACATGAGAGTAATTAGAAATTCAAAGGACGAGAAAGACACTACTTGGGCTAGGTGTGACGTAGTCAGCCTAGTGGGGACTGACACATATAGACCGTGTCCTGAACCAAGTGGGTATAAGGTGGTGAAGGCAATGAGGCACGACTCATTAGAGCTGCTGAAGGGTTTCAGAATTACTTCTGAGGTCAAACCGTTGATCTTTCGATTAATTGGGGGTCATGATGTACTACTAGGTGCCACTCATGACCGTTCTATAATTGGTTGATTATAGACAGCCAACATAAATCGAAATCCTATTTAGTCACACGCACTACGAGTAATCCGAAGGATTTAAAACGAGTTGAAAATTAGATTTTCCGATCATGAGAAATAAGTCGAATCTGAGTTAATCAGAGGCGCAATGGAAGCTAAAATTGGCTAAGTCTTTTGAAGGCTTATTGGGCAAATTAAATGAGTTTAATTCGCGATGGATGCGACTTGATTGGCCGGCCAAGGAGGGTGCCAAACCCCCTTGGTTTGGCCGGCCACTTAAAAGGGAGAAAACCAATTAATTTGGTTTAATTAATAAAATAAATCTAGCGCGATTTGTTTTATAAATTATGGATAAATAAATTTGTATAAAGAAATTTATATAAATAAATTTATAGAAATTTATTTCTTTTTTTGGAAATTAAAATAATCCGTGGAATGGTTTATTTTAATTTTATAAAATCAATTATGAATTGATTTTTCCATTAAAAGAAAAATTATAAATTTCTTATAAAATTTATTCCATAATTAAAGAAGAGAATTAATTGTTTTATTATAAAGCTAGTTATAATAAAACTAGGCCTAACGGAATAATTTATAAGAAAATTTATAAGATAAATTTCTTATGAAAATTAATTCCGTTAATTCCGTTAAAGAGGAGACTTAGCAAGGGAGAGGTTGCTATATAAAGGAACCAAAGGCTAGCCTTCAATTCCAATCAATTGAGTTGATTAAGAGTTAATCCTCTCCCTCTCTCTCTCTTATTCTCTTCTCCTTCTCCCTCCCATCTAGGGTCGGCGCCCAACCTAGACCTCCTAGGGCCGGCGCACCTTCATTGTTCTCCAAGGAGTTGGCGTGAGCAATCTACACCAAGGAGAAGCCAACCAAGAAGAAGAAGAAGCGGATCACATCTCCTTCCTTCTCGGAATTCGATTCCGTTTCTCGGGTGGTTAGTTTCCTATCTTTCTCTCTTGTTCTTCTAGTTGAGTCTTCGGAGAATCTAGTAGTTCTCGTCGGCACAAAACTCGTGACTTTGCGAAGTCATCCCGAAGAGAACTCGGCGTGGACGCGAATAGAGGCGAAGCATCCAAGGGACGCTACGGTTGGATCTCGTCCCTTACTTCGAGTTACGAGAGGTACTTAGTAAATTAGTTTACTTTTTCCGCAAAGATTTAATTTATGATTATGTCAACACATCATAAGGTTGCATGCTAGATATGTGGTTAAAATAATTTAGGAAATTATTTTATGCTAATTCTTCCGCTGCACGTAAAAATTTAAAATTTTACGAACCCGTATCCTTGTCGACATGCACCGGTCCCAACATCATCATTATAAGTTATTGGTTGTGGGTCTAGACTAGGTGTCTCTGTAATGTCTATTGGAGTTTCTTGAACTTCTTCAAGTTCAATGCTACTCCCACTGTTTTCTTGTAAAAGAAATTCTTTTTCTAGAAATACAGTATGCCTTGAAACAAACACCTTTTGTTCCAAGGGATGATAGAATTAGTAACCTTTCATTTCCTTAGGGTATCCAATAAATAGACATTTATCAGACATAGCATCCAATTTGTCTGATATAGTCCGTTTTACATAAGCAGGACAACCCCATATCATTAGGTGAGGTAAATGAGGTTTCTTACTATTCCACGTCTCATGTGGAGTAGTAGAGACTACCTTGGTCGGGACTCTGTTTAGTAAGTAAACAGCTGTCTTAAGCGCATAGCCCCAAAAGGATTTGGAAGAGTTGCATGATTCATCATAGATCTAACCATGTCCATCAAGGTTCGGTTACGCCTCTCAGATACACCATTATGCTATGGTGTATATGGCGGAGTCCATTGAGACAATATCCCATTGTCCCTAAGATAATCTTGAAACTCTTGACTTAAGTATCCACCACCCGGATCGAATCTAAGTATCTTAATACTTTTGCCAAGTTGTTTCTCTACTTTACTTCTGAACTCTTTGAATTTCTCAAAAGCTTCAGATTTGTATTTCATTAAGAACACATACCCGAATCGTGAGTGATCATCGATAAAGGTAATGAAGTAGTTATAACCTCCTTGTGCAAGAGTTGACATTGGTCCACATACATCAGTATGTATTAGACCAAGCAATTCTCCCACTGGTTTACCTTTTCCGAAAAAGGGTAATTTGGTCATCTTGCCTTTTAAGCATGATTCGCATGTATCAAATGAACCAGGTTCAAATGATTCCAGAATTCCACATCGGTGTAATTTGGTCATGCGTTTCTTACTTACATGGCCAAGACGACAATACCACGTATAGGAGTCTATTTGATTATCTATTCGAGCACGTTTGTTGCTAACTTCGATATTGAAAACGTCACCGGATAAATCTAACGTGTAGATACCATTGTATAAAGTTCCGGTCCCATAAAGAACACCATTTAAAGTTATGTAACAACAATTGCTACTAAAAGTTAAATGATAACCCTTTTCATTCAAGCATGAAATAGATACAATGTTCTTTATTAACGAAGGAACAAAATAACAATTATCCAATTCTAAGACAAGTCCAGTAGGGAGCTTTAGCAAATATGTTCCGATGGCAACAGCAGCAATCTTTGCTCCATTTCCAACTCGCAAATTCGCTTCTCCCTTGACGAGTCTTCTTCTATTCCTTAGCCCCTGTATGTCATTACATATATGTGAGTTACACCCAGTATCAAGTACCCAGGTATCCGATGAAATAGAGTGACATTCAATAACGAAGATACCTGAAGAGGATGGGGCACCGGATGCCTTCTTCTTCAAGGACTCAAGATAAACCTTGCAGTTTCTTTGCCAGTGGCCCTCCTTGCCGCAGTGATGGCAAGTGTCTTTTGGTGCCTTTTCAATCTTTTTGGCCTTTTTCTTCCTTCCCTTATTTTGTTCTTTGGGCTTCCTCTTAGAGCCTTTCTTCGAGGAACCAACTAACAGTACCATCTTCTGATCCTGCTTTACAAAAGGCTCTACAGTCTTCAGCAGGTTAAGCAACTCAGGAATGGTAGTCTCCAGTTTGTTCATCCGATAGTTCATCACAAACTGTGAGTACCTCTTGGGCAAATAATGCAGAATTAAGTCAACACTTAGTTCGTGATCCATTGCAAATCCGAGTGTGCCTAGTTGCTCAATGTACCCTAACATCTTCAACACAAACTGTGAGACAGAAGTGTCTTCCTGCATCGTAGAGGTGAAGAGGAATCTGGAGACCTCGATCCTTTCGGATCTCGCCTGCTCGTCAAACAGCTCATGAAGATAGAAGATGATGGTATGAGCATCCATATGCTCATGCTGCTTTTGCAGCTCAGGTACCATAGCGGCCAGCATGATGCAACTCGCAAGTTCAGAATCGGCCACATATTTCTGATAGGCCACTAACTGGTATGGAGTTGCATCTTTTGGAGGATGGTTGGGAAGTTGTTCTTCAAGGACATAAGCAAGCTTTTCTGCCTTGAGGACTATCCTCAGGTTTCGAAGCCAGTCCATGAAGTTTGGCCCAGTCAACTTATTGGTGTCCAAAATGCAACACAAATTCAGAGAAGACATGATCAAGTGATTTGTTGATGCAGTCTGTCCCTGATTGTTGTTTTGGTGTTGACACCGATTTAAGTTTAGGTGGATGATTATTGATTATGATTAAGTCATGATCAGGGATTAGGCATGGTATGGAAATTCCTAGTCTGGAGGGCTAGGTGTTGGAAAATCCTAACCTGGAGGGTTAGGTGTTGAAAATCCTAGTCTGGAGGGCTAGGTGCTGGAAAATCCTAACCTGGAGGGTTAGGTGTTGAAAAGTCCTAGCTTGGAGGGCTAGGTGTTGGAAAAGTCCTAATTCGAAAAGGTTGGGTGAAAAGTCCTAGCTTGGAGGGCTAGGTGAAAAGTCCTAACTTGGAGGGTTAGGTGCAAATTCCCATCCTGGAGAATTAGGTGAAAAAGTCCTGGCTTGGAGGGTCAGGTGCCTAGCTTGGAGGGCTAGGTTGGATGGAGTTCTAACTCGGAAGGGTTGGGTGAAAAGTCCTAGCTTGGAGGGCTAGGTGAAAAGTCCTAACTTGGAGGGTTAGGTGCAAATTCCCAACTTGGAGAGTTAGATGGAAAATCCTTAGCTTGGAGGGCTAAGGTGGATGGAAACTTAGCTTGGAGGGTTGAGTTTGAGTCCCTGGATCGGTCTGGTGATCGATCAGGGATTCTGGCACGCTGCTCCTTCGTGGATCGGTCTGGTGACCGATCCAGCGATGACTGATCGGTCGGGTGATCGATCAGGGAGCACACAGTGAGGTTGGGAACCTACTGTGCTGCTCCTGATCGATCTGGTGACCGATCAGGGAGTATGCATTTCACCCATTGACTGACTCCTGATCGGTCTGGTGACCGATCAGGGAGCGAGCAGTGAGGTTGAGTTCCCCTGCTGAACTGCTCCTGATCGGTCGGGTGACCGATCAGGATCACTGTGCAGATCGTTCCGGAGAACGATCAAGCGTCGCAGGTTCCTCTCTATGATCGATCAGGACGGAGCCTGATCGGTCTGGTCATGATCTGATCGGTCTGGTGACCGATCAGGAGGCTGTCTGATTGGTCTGATGACCGATCAGGAGGTCTGGACTTCGAAGCTCAGAAATCGCCCAAGAAAGGGGTGGATAGTTCGGGTGATCGATCCACAACCTGGGATCGGTCTGGTGATCGATCCAGGAGAAGTCACAAGGAAATCGTAATTTCTGATTGAGCGTTGGGGACCGATTAAGACGGAGCCTGATCGGTCTGGACCTAGCCTGATCAGTCTGGTGACCGATCAGGAGTCGCTCTGATCGGTCGGGTGACCGATCACTTTAATTCAAATTGCACTGTCAGACGCTCTGATCGCGTATGACCGTATCCGATTCGCTAATGGTTACCTCTGATACTTGATTTACTGTGTGATATACTGCTCTAATATTCTGACTAAGCTGCAGGTGACAGGGGAGGATTCAAACACTCAAGGAGAAGTCAATGGAGTCTTTCCTTGGAGCAGGTTTGTCCATTTCTCATCTCAGGTTGCAATGGTTGGAGCTGCAGGACTGAAGCCGCTGACTGAAGCTTGGCTGAGGGAGCTCAGGAAGTTCAGTAAGGGTTCAGTGTAGCTGGCGTTGGCAGTGAGGCAGCTAGAGGCTGCTGGAGATGAGGTCACTTGATGCTTGGTGGAGAAACAAAAAGGAACAGGAGACAGCTTAGTGGAAGCAGAGAAGCATTCGAAAGCTTACAGCTTGTGTTCTTGAGTTCCTGTGTCTTGAGTTCTCCACATCAAGCTTGTTGTGTTCTTGAAGTTTCCATCATTCTGAGCAAGCTATCGAGAAGCAATCATCCATTACTCGAGCACTTGAAGGAGAGAACGAGAGGCTTGGAGTCCGACAGTGGGAAGACACGAAGAAGGGTTCTTGCGTGAGATCGCCACTGGGTGGAGCTCAGGGAAGCTTGCTGTGTTCTTCTCTTTGCTGGGTATTTGAGTAAGATCATTCTTGTTGTTTCATTGAGCTTAAACATTTATCTGATTGAAACGCTGTGGAGAGGTTTCTCCACCGAGAAGGAGGTTGCTTTATATCCGGTGATCACCGGCGCTTGATCTGCCTACGATCAAGGGATCGCCCACCTTAAGGGCACGCCAAGGAGTAGAGGCAAGTTATCCCCGAACCTTGTAAACCCTCTTGTTAGCGATCTTGGTAGCTGTGGTTGTTAGCTTTCATCTTTGCTTTTAGTTTACTGCACTGTTTTGTTTTTCCTTTGCTTCTTCTGCTGTGCTACTGATAAGCTAAGTGCAGAAAACTTGCTAAGTTCTCAAAGAGAAAGTGTTGGCTATATTCACCCCCCCCTCTCTAGCCATCTCGTCACCAACAAGTGGTATCAGAGCTTGGGGCTCTGTTTACGGCTTAACATCCAAGAGTTATCAACAAGATGGCGTTGAGAGAAGGCTTCTCCACCACCCGACCTCCATTTTTTGATGGCGCTGACTTCCAATATTGGAGATCAAAGATGGAATACTATTTGAAGATGGATATCCATACATGGTTCGCGGTGAAGGAGGGATTCATTCCTCCTAAGGATGACGAAGGCAAAGAACTCGAGTCTTCACGGTGGACTGCCGAACAAACACGAAAGAGTGAAGCCGACGCGAAGGCGGTGGTCACTCTACAATATGGCATGAACAATGATCAACTCATCAAAGTTGGTCCTTTCACAAGTGCCAAGGACCTGTGGAACAAACTCATTGAGCTTCACGAAGGCACCCGGGACTCTAGAATCGCAAAGAGGGATTTGTTCCTCAACCAACTTCAAAATCTCTCCATGAAGGAGAATGAGTCGGTAAGTGAGCTTCATAGTCGTTTCAAGGAAGTCCCTAATGGGCTTCATTCAATTGATGAAAAGGTCGAGAACCGCGACCTTGTGAGGTATGTTTTGAAAGCATTTCCAAGGAATGCTTTGTGGTCATCTATGGTGGATGCCTACAAAGTATCCAAGGATTTATCTATTGTAAAATTAGATGATTTATTTTGTGAGATGGAGTTGCATGAAATGGCTAACAAAGGCCCCAAGGAGAAGGGGATTGCCTTAGTTGCAGGGGACCGAACCAACAAGAAGAAGAAGGAGAAGAAGAAGGAGAAAGAGGTCTCATCATCTTCATCCTCTTCCGAATCCGAGTCCAATTCTGAGGAAGATGGCAGTGGCTCCTCCTCATCTGAGATGGCAAACTTTGTGAGGAGGATGATGCGAAGGGATCGACGTTTCAAAAGTAGAGGTAACACTAGTGAATCTAAACTTGATAAGAATAATGCATCTTGTTTTGAGTATGGTAGGAAAGGACATTTCAAGAATGAATGTCCAAAGCTTAAGAAGAAGGAGGAGAAATCCAAACGAAAAGAACAGAAATTCAAGAAGAAGAAGAAAGCCTTGAAGGCCTCTTGGGATGAGTCATCCTCTAGCTCATCCGATCAAGAAAAGGAGGAGAAGAGCACAAGGCAAGTGTCTCTCATGGCTCTTGGTGAGGAGAGCAGTGATGAATCTTCAAGCTCCGCAAACATGGCTTCATCATCTTCGGATGATGAAGAGGTAACTTCTCCCGAGCTTGAAAAGTGTTATAGAGCAATTGCATGTTTAACTAGTATGCTTAAAAAATCCAAAAACAAAGTTAAAGCATTGCAATTAGAAATTGATCAATTGAAGGCTTCTAGAGATGATAACATTGATGATTTGCATGTCGAATTGCTAGAAGATGAAATCAAATCATTGAAACATGAAATTGAAAATTTGAAATCCTCCAAGGTGGAGGAAGTAAATGACTTGCATGATAACTTGTTAGTAGAGGAAAACCAATCTTTGAAGAGTGAGGTTGAGAAGCTCAAGAATATTCTTGGGAAGTTCTCAACTAGCTCTAAGACCCTAGATATGATTCTAAATGCCCAAAGGGCAGTCTACAATAGGGTCGGTATTGGTTACCGCCCTAAAGAACCCTCATTTGTGTCTCTCATGTCTAGGACTGACATGAGACAATCTAGGACACCCAAGACTCAAAAGAAAGTTGTCAAGGCATGGGTGCCTAAGTCATGTTTAGTTGATGCTTTAGGTCCCAAGGTTTGGGTACCTAAAACTTCTATTTTTCGAATTGTGTAGGTTATGATTGAGGGGGAGCACCTCTCAACTTGGTTCGTTGATAGTGGATGCTCCAAACACATGACCGGGGATAGATCATTGTTTACCACACTTCACAAGAAAAGTAGAGGTAATGTATCATTTGGTAACAATGGTAGTCTTAAGGTTATAGGAATAGGAGACATTCAAATATCCGGATGTCTTAGAATCTCAAATGTCCTTCTAGTCAAGAGGATGAAGTTTAATCTCCTAAGTGTCAGTCAATTGTGTGACACGGGTTACACAATTGACTTCCAACCAAGTCAATGTCTAGTTAGACAAAATGACACCTTGGACACGGTACTAGTAAGAGCAAGAGTAGACAATATTTATCAAGTTTCATTTAAAAGTGCTACTAATGCTTTTGCTAAGTGTCTCATGTCAAAAGAAGAAGAGTCCACCCTTTGGCACCGGAGGTTAGCACATGTCAACATGAAGAACATCCGGAAGCNGAGCAAACCCACCACGTCTGTTCGGACAAGGCGATGTTCTCCAAGTATACCCCGATAAGTGGAAGAAATCTCTATATGGGCAACTCCACGACGTCCTCAATTGTTGGACTCGGGACAGTTGTTCTAAAAATGACGTTTGGGAAGGAGCTAACTCTCATTGATGTGCTCCATGTTCCCAACATCAGGAAGAACTTAGTTTCTGGATCAGCACTTGTTAAAGCCGGATTCAAACTAGTGTTTCAATCCAACAACTTTGTGCTTACGAAGAACGGTGTCTTCGTAGGAAAGGGGTATTTAGAACAAAATTTGTTTAAGATGGTTGTAATGACTGTACACCGTAATTTTGATGGTAATAAATTAAAAGCTTCCAGCTATGTTGTTGAGTGTTTTAATTAATGGCATGATCGGCTTGGGCATGTTAATAATAATACTCTGAAACGTCTCGTCAAACTAAATTTATTACCAAACATCAATGTTGACGAAAACACAAATGCGAAGTGTGCGTGGAAGCAAAAATGATGAGCCTACCTTTTCATTCGGTGGAAAGGTCAATGACTCCTCTAGAATTAATACATAGTGATCTATGTGACTTGAAATTCGTGCAAACTAGAGGAGGTAAAAAGTACTTCATTACTTTTATCGATGACTGCATGAGGTTTTGTTATATCTTTCTTTTAAGAAGTAAAGACGAAGCCCTAGAAGCTTTCAAAACCTATAAAACGGAAGTTGAAAATCAACTTGAAAAACGAATTAAAATAATTCGTAGTGATAGAGGTGGAGAATATGGTGCACCGTTTAATGAATTCTGTTTAGAATCTGGAATTATCCATCAGACAACGACACCTTACTCACCTCAATCAAATGGTGTTGCCAAACGTAAAAATCGGGCACTAAAGGAAATGATGAATGCCTAGTTGATAAATTCAGGCATACCCCAGAACTTGTGGGGGGAAGCCATATTATCAGCAAACCACATTCTCAACAAAATCCCTCATAAGAAAAATGATAAAACACCATATGAACTATGGAAAGGCTGCGAGCCATCGTACAAATACTTGAAAGTGTGGGGGTGCTTAGCAAAGGTCGAAGTACCTAAGCCAAAGCAAGTTAAGATCGGACCTAAAACTTTCGATGCAATATTTGTCGGATATGCCCAAAACAGTAGTGCATATTGCTTCATAGTTCATAAGTTAGACATTACTGATATTCATGTGGGTACAACCATAGAATCTCGGAATGCAATATTTTTTGAAGATGTGTTCCAAATAAGAAGGAAAATGTTCAAAATAATGACAACGGAAGTTCTAACATAGATAATGTTCCAGAACTTAGTTGTCATAAAAGGGCTATTGACGATCAAAGCGAAGAGCCACGTCGGAGCAAACGGGCTAGAGTTGAGAAATCGTTCGGGCCGGATTTCATGACATTCATGTCAGAAATGGACCCAAGAACACTAAGCGAAGCTCTCTCTGGTCCCGACGGTCCATTGTGGAAAGAAGCTGTCAATAGTGAAATCGAGTCCATCTTGAATAACCATACTTAGGAATTAGTAGACCTTCCTTCTGGTACTAAACCATTAGGTTGTAAGTGGATACTAAAATACAAGTATAAAGCTGATGGATCGGTTGACAAGTATAAGGCCAAACTTGTAGCTAAAGGGTACAAGCAATAGGAAGGCCTTGATTACTTTGATACCTGCTCATCGGTGACAAGTATTACGCCCATACGAGTGCTGATAGCCATTGCAGCATTGTATGACCTTGAAATATACCAAATGGATGTTAAGACTCGTTCTTAAATGGTGAGTTGGAAGAAAAAATCTACATGGAGCAACCCGAGGGGTTCATAGCTCCTGGAACTGAGGGAAAGGTGTGTCGACTTATTAAGTCATTGTACGGACTTAAACAAGCGCCAAAGCAATGACACAAAAAATTTGACAAAATAATGCTGTCAAACGAATTCAGAATAAATGAATGTGACAAATGCATTTATGTCAAAAGCACACCTGAGAATTATGTAATCGTCTATCTATACGTAGACGACATGCTCATAATGGGAAGTAATCATGATATCATCATGAGTACTAAGAAAATGTTGAGTAATAGTTTCGACATGAAAGATATGGGTCTAGCAGATGTCATATTGGGAATTAAAATTCTCAGAACGTCCGATGGGATAGTTTTAACACAATCTCATTATGTAGAGTCAGTATTGAAAAGATTCAATGCATACGATCTCTCTACTATAAAAACACCTATGGATCTAAGTCAACACTTAGCAAAAAACTATGGTGAACCCATATCACAATTGGAATATTCCCGGATAATTGGAAGTTTGATGTATCTCACAAACTGTACTCGTCCGGATATTGCCTGTGTGGTCAACAAACTGAGTCATTTTACGAGCAATCCAAACGACACCCATTGGAAAGCACTGATGTGAGTTCATAGTTATTTAAAATATACTATGAACTACTGATTACAGTACGGAAGGAAAAAGATGTGAATGAGAAATTAATTGTTCAAGATACGCTCAAATGAACATTAAGGAAAAAGATGGGGCTTTAGTCCCACATAGCTAATCGGCGAGAGCCAGTGTTTCCTTATATGTGTTTCTGTGGTAATGTTATTAATACAAAAGCACAGGAGGTCTCTACTCTTGGGCAAGCAGGTGCTTGTACCTGCGAGCCCACCACCCGCCACGCGCGCATGCGCGCAATGGGCGCTTTGTTGGCGCACTTTGCACTTCGCACGTACGCATTGACGAGGCAGTGCCTATGTGG
Source organism: Boesenbergia rotunda (assembly GCA_024364735.1). NCBI lineage: Eukaryota > Viridiplantae > Streptophyta > Magnoliopsida > Zingiberales > Zingiberaceae > Boesenbergia > Boesenbergia rotunda. The sequence goes on from JAGFNQ010000753.1 coordinate 1,347,654, forward strand.
CACGTAACTGTGTAGGGAACGATGACTGGATTGGGCGAATAGATGGTGGCCGTCGGATCAAAGATCTGGACAGATCGCAGGAAGGTGCGATCTGGAGTGTCGGATCGAAGATCTGGATAGATCGCAAACAGGTGCGATCTGGAGCGTCGGATTCGAATCTGACTATAAAGAGGGAGGATGGATCTGAGACATCGGATTAAATGTTTTAATCTGGCGGCTGAGATCAAGATGGGATCTGAAGAGTTATAACTCTTCAGATCAAGGGACGAGATTAAAAGACCTTTAAAGGGTTATACCCTTTCGTTATGAACGGTCCAGATCAATCCGAACCAAAGGGTACTTACCTCTTCACTCAATATAAATAGATCCCTCCACTTGATCATTTCATTCATTCAAGCATTGCAATCTAAAAGTATTTGCACTCATCCATCTTCTGCATCGAAGGTCCAAAAAGCCTACGGAAAGGTTCGCCGATCTCAGAATTTGAAGTGCTACTATTCCGAGACGACGTCGTTGTATCTTGGAAATGAATTGCTGCTATCCGTGAGCACTAGTAGCGGAACAATATCATTTTACAGAGATAGAGTCGAACACTATTCTCGAAGTAAACCAATCAGTTTGCTTCTTCCAAAAGCAACCTCCCGAAAGATCCGACGGTCGTAAATCGACTAAGTCAAATACCGAGAAGATACAAGTTAGTAACCAACAGCTCGTGGCAACCTCGTTGGCTGTTGCAACCTCGCGAGGCTATCACAACCTTGTGGTCGCGGTGCTGATAGGTATTGGTGTCGATCCCGTGCTGGAACGGTAAATACCATCAATTTTGGATGGCACAACTTGATATTTTAATTCATGAATAAGAAAGACTATGTTAATAGTCTGCTAAATTTGCATTTCTTGCAACATACACATTTCAATGGGATAATAACAACATACCTATTAGTCTTACACTTATTTTGGAATTGCCTGCCTACTATTAAGAAAATTATCATGTCATTTGTTGCTATAGACCTACATTTATATTTCGGCAATTTACCAAAGGGCGTACGTAAGAATTGAAAATTACCAATTCGCGTACCATGGTTTCTAATTTACCAAAGGGCGCAGGCCCTTAAGTGAACTTCCTATTATACCCCTCCCACCACAAAATACCTTTTTCGATTCACATTTTCGAGACATCCGAACCACTTTTGCAGTAAAATAATAATTTGTGGTTCGGATAGCCAGGTAGTGGAAATTTTCTCAGCCTAGATATATATATTACTACCTTGCACAAGTCAAATCATCACGAAGGTACGTATATATTTCGACCTTGCACAACTCAATTCATCACCAATGCAGCTGAGGAAGATAGGTGTTGAAGGAGAAAAAGCAAGCAACAGATTGGTAACAAATACAAATAGTAATGTACGTATGATTGTCATCTTTGATATGGTATCAGACCTAGTTTTATACTTATCAACTCTTTCTACAATTTTTATGTTCGGAGGAGTCTAAGGGAGATATGCATTACATAATAAGGACTCTCTGAAATTTGTTAAACTTAAGATAAATAAATGCTTGAATTCGACCTAGGGGTGATATCTTACCATATGAGGCCCTAGGAGAGTATGAAATTAAAGGATTTCAGTCCCTAGGAGTGCATGATATCATTAGATTTCAGGGCCTAGGAGGGACTGAAATATATTGTTTTTAGGCACTAAGAGGGCCTGAAATAAAAGGAATTTAGGTCCTCCCAGGACCTGAAATGAAAAGATTTCAGGCCCTTCCAGGGGCTGAAATCATTGGATTTGAGGGTCTGGGAGGGCCTGAATCAAAGGATTTCAGGCCCTCCAAGGGCCTGAAATATAATGATTTCAGGTCCTGTGAGGGCCTAAAATCAACAGATTTCAGGCTCTCGTGGGGCCTGAAATCATTATATTTCAAATATTTCAGGCCCTCAGGCCTTCCTAGGTCCTTGATTATGATTTTCAAAGTTTGCAAAATGTAATTATAATTTATTTTTCAAGGATGATAATGTTGTTGACGAAATTTTATCTGAGATATGGAACACTCTTGATGATAATGCTGTCACGAGGAATGGATCAGAAATTATAAGGAATTTGATAATTGATCTAAATGAAGAAGCAACTAATCTAGAAGGTGAGGGTTTGAATTCTTCTACAAGAGTTGTTGAATTCTTTGAGCCAACCTGGAGTGGGGAGGAAGGAATTGAAATATGGAATGCAGATGAATTAGAACCCATTACAAGTGTACTAGAATTCCAAGCCGATGATATGCAAATTGAGCAATATGAATTCCCCCCAGATCAGTACAGTGACTTAGAGGAGGAGTTTCCATTAGTTGAAGATCCTTATATTTTAAATTCTCGATTGCTTGCTGGGCCAATTGGAGAGGTAGAGGCAAGAGATGGACATGAATTTTTTGTGGGGTAGATATTTCCATCTAGAGAAGAATTCAAGAATGCACTTGTCAAACATGCCATGGTTAAGCATATGAGATATAACCCAGTTGACACCCAAAAAAATAGAGTTAAAACAGTGTGCTTCAACCAATCATGTACATGGAGATTAGTATCAAGGGGGGAAGTAGAGTTCACTGTTACAAAATATATAAAGGAACACCAATGTGGAACTGTTAGGGAAAGTGCTGATCATCATGCATGCTCTTCATCTTTTGTTGCTTCTTTTGTTGAAGAGCAATTTCTTCATAATGAACAATACAAACCAAGTATGATTATATCAGATATTAAATCTAGATTTGGAGTGACCATATCATACAGAAAAGCATACATAGTTAGGGAGAAAGCATTAAAAAAGGTTGTTGGAGATTATAATGAGGCTTACAGAGATCTTCCACAATATCTGCGTGAGTTAAGAGCTAGAGATCCTGAAACGTATGTGGCACTATGCAAGAATGGTGACAATCAGTTCCAGCAGTGTTTTTGGGCTTTTGGTGCTTGCCGAAGGGTGTTCGGGTCTTATTTGCGTAGACTTATCGGAATTGATGCCACACACCTAAGAGGAAAGCATCCGGGAGTAATGTTGATTGCAACGACGATTGATGGTAATGACAATGTTCTCCCAGTTGCCTTCGCAATAGCTGAAGTTGAATGTGGGTCTGCATGGGAGTGGTTTTTGGAGCATACAAAGAGGTTCTTTGCTATCAATGATCACTCAATCACCATAGTATCAGATAGACATCGGGGCATTATATCAGCAGTTAGAAAAGTCTACACAAATGCGCATCATGCCTTTTGTTGCCACCACATTTGTTGTAATATGGTAACTGATACTGGAAGTAGAGCTGTTGTAGGTTTGTTTTGGGCAACAGCACGAGCCAACACAACACTCCAATATGATATGATAATGCAGACAATGCTTGAAAAACATCCAGTTGCCCATAAGTGGCTTCAGAAGATTGACCCTAAAAGGTGGGCAAATGCACACTTTACAGGGAGAAGGTACAGAATGCTTACCACGAATTATGTGGAGAGCTTAAATGCTTTATTCAAGTCTACACGTGAGCTTCCCATAAACAGGTTAATTGATAATACAAGAAGAAAAGTTGCTCAATGGTTCTATAACCGTAGAGAAGAAGTCTCCAAATGACATGTTGCTTTGACACCTTATGCTACAAAAGAAATGGATTCAAGGAGAGAGAAAGCAAGAGCTTATAAGGTTCACCCTTACTCTTAATCAGAAATGGAAGTAGAAACATGGGGCACTTCATATATTGTTGATTTGGAAAAAAAGTTTTGTCATTGTGGGGAGTTTCAAATTTCAAGACTTCCTTGCTCACATGCTATTACAGTAATCATTCACAGGAACATGGATACACTCCCATATTGTGAGCATTATTTTTATTCTAAAACTTGGAAGTGGGTTTACATGGATCGTATTTTTCCATGTAGAAGCAAGCAGTTTTGGCCTACTAGAGTAAACGACATTACAGTTCTATGTCCCCGTAGCCTTGTGCAGCCTGGTAGACGAAAGAAGGCACGGATTGAGTCCAGACACAATGACAAGGTGAAACTAAAATGCAGCCGGTGCAAACAACTTGGTCATAATAAAAGGACATGTAGAATGCCGCCAGCCCTAAGGTCTTGAGTTAATTGGTATATGTAGTGACCCAATATTCTGATTGAAGTGTATATTTTGTATGGAGGAGAATTGAATGTATATATTTTGTATATTGTACAGATATAGTATTGTCAAAAAACTAGTTGTTGTTAATGTTGTGACTTGAAGAAGTATTTCAATATTATGATACATTTCTTCTTGTGTAAATTTATGTAAGTAGAAATGATCAGTCGTGAATATCTGTCATTTGAGACTCTCTGTTTGTTTGCTTTGTTGAATTATTGTTCTGTGCCAACTGATACTGTATTAACACGTAATTGATAATCATTAGGACTCTGTTTGGAGACCAAAAATACCATCTCTTAGCTAGCTAAACTCTAACTACTGGTAATGAGTTTTGAGAAATCAAAATATCATAGGTCCATGAAACAAACCTCCTGCTGTGCCAAATTCTGAAAATATAAGGTAATGATATGGTTGGAATTAAATTGTGGTATGCAATGTCTATTTAGGTACTCTCCTTCTTGTTTAATATTAAAAATAATTTCACAACATGTATATTTATATAAAATATTTAATCATTCTTTTATTGAATTATTTGAAATCCGAAATGAGATTATTGTTTCAAGCCCTGCGTGGGCTTGAACATTATTATTTCAGGCCCAGCTTGGGCCTATAATGGGATTATTTCAGGCCCAGCGTGGGCCTGAAATAATCTTATTTCAGGCCCACACTGGGCTTGAAATAATATTATTTTAGCCCCACACTGGGCCTGAATGTGATTATTTCAAGCCCACTCTGGGCCTGAAATAATCTCGTTTTAGGCCCAACTTGGGCCTGAAATAATCTCATTTCAGGCCCAGCATGGGCTGTGAATTCAAATTAGGGTAGAGGAAAAGTAAGGTTCAATATTACTTATAGTATTGACAAGAGGACAGATTATAGATTAGAGATTACACAATAACAAGGATCGAAAGCAATGTTCCATTGGAGTATCAAAATGGTTTACATACATTATAACTACAAACATATATTGTTTGTCATTACACTTACATTATACAACTGAATCATTTTGTTTCAGGCCCTGAGTGAGTTTCCTAAAATGCTTTTGTTTCAGGCCCAACGTGGTCCTGAATTCAAATGATTCCAGCAAAAGCAAGGTTCAATATTATTGATGGGTTCGACAACAATTACAGATTACAGATCATATATGAGACAAAAATAATGATCCAAAGCAAAGTTTCATTGATTTGAAAAGGAGTACATAGATTGTATAATTACAAATATACAATGTTTGTGATCACAATTACATACGCATAGTATCAACAAAAACAATAATTACAGATTTAGCTTCCAGCACTTGTCTCTCATTATTTTATATCCCACCTGAAATCGTTAATTTTTCATTTGCTTTTGGCTAAAATCTGTAGATCTTTGAAAAACCAGACTTTCAGCATACCGCATCATGAAAAATGCACAATCCAACCTGAAAAACCAATATTCACATTGTTGTCATCTTATAAATCCAACCATGAAATCAATTGTTATTTTTAACAAAAATAAACATCCTCTTACGATCTGCTTTGGGTGGGTCCTTCTACAACAATTTTATTAAACTCTGTCCCAGCTATGGAAGGCAATCCTTTATTCTATATCTTGTAATATGACCAGTTCAAATTTTTGAAAAACGCCACCTACACAGATATGACATTAGTAACAATTATATTGGTCTGAAACATTTTGTTGAGGTATATATATGACAGAGAAAACTTACAGTTTTTTCAAATTTAGCAGTGTACCCTTCTGTGGCGCTGAGAGAATTATAATGATGGATACTACCTTCCTCGAGGTCAATAATCATTAGATGCCAATGATCATCTGCATTATTTAGAGGACAGATGATATATCTAATTGGCTTATCCGTATCAGTAGTAATAGTTTGTTCAAATGCCTGAGCGTGAATCGCCTCAAAAAGTTCCTATGTTTATTAAAAAGAAAGTGTCAGTGGACTAAATCATAGAAAAAAATAACAAAATAAGTAGCTAATTGACTTACATCAAACCCCACCCCACAGAATATGGAGGGGTGGTATGGTGGGTTACACACTTTTGCTTCATTTCCAAGAATTGTCCAGTATGTATTTATGCAATCCCCGGTGGTGTAGTCATTCCAATCAAATATTGTCAAAAAAGATTGCATATCTAATGTAAAGGTCCCATTGGACCATACTGGATTCAACTCATACATACATGCAAATAAGATAAGCAACTTAATAACAATGTGAATGATTAAATTTTATTAATGAATGTCAATAATCATCATTGTTTTACAATATTTTTCCAAACGCAATAGCAACTAAGTCACTTTAATTTACTAAGCTTTAATAATGTTTCAGTAATCTCTGCATCTTTAGTCTTCTTATGTGCTTGACTATGACTTTGATGCGTTATGGCGTGATGTTGACTTTGATGCGTGGATATGCATCTACTTGTTTGTCTGGATTATTGCTTATGCACTTGACTATGACTAGATTTTGCATTATGATGCATCTGATATTTTGCATGTATTTTATATTTGCCCTATCATGTTTATGATGTTAGCTTATATGTGCTCACATGATTACTATCTACCTGTATGCCTCATTCTATATTATTATGCATACTTATGGTTTTGCTTATGATGTCTTGCCCATATGATACATATGTTTGTGTTACCATGCCCTACTCTTGTCATATGTATTCATATGTTTATCAAAAAATTCAAATCGTATCTTTGTTGTTTTGGATACCCCTAGGATTGAGGGGGAGTATGGTTAAACTTAACAGCCCCTCTAGACCCTTTTCGGTGTTCGACAAAGGGGGAGAGTGTGGTTGGTTAAGTTTAGGATGATTATATTGTAGGGGGAGGATCTTGATTCCCCTATGATTCTGAAAGTTGAGAAATTGATTGAGAATCCCTAAACTTAAAATCGGATTGTCAAACAACAAAAAGGGGGAGATTGTTGATGCAGTCTAACCCTGATTGTTGTTTTGGTGTTGACATCGATTTTAGTTTAGGTTGATGATTATGATTATGGTTAAGTCCTGATCGGGGATTAGACATATTATTGAAAATCCTAGCTTGGAGGGCTAGGTGTTAGAAAATCCTAATCTGGAGGGTTAGGTATGGAAAATCCTAGCTTGGAGGGCTAGGTGTTGAAAAGTCCTAATTCGGAAGGGTTGGGTGAAAATTCCTAGCTTGGAGGGCTAGGTGAAAAGTCCTAACTTGGAGGGTTAGGTGAAAAGTCCTAACTGGAGGTTAGGTGAAAAATCCTGGCTTGGAGGGTCAGGTCCTAGCTTGGAGGGCTAGGTTGGAGCCCCTGGATCGGTCTGGTGACCGATCAGGGAGTTGGCACGGTGCTCCTTCGTGGATCGGTCTGGTGACCGATCCAGCGATGACTGATCGGTCTGGTGACCGATCAGGGAGTATGCGTTTCACCCACTGCTTGGCTCCTGATCGGTCCGGTGACCGATCAGGAAGCACACAGTGAGGTTGAGCTCCCCTGCTGATCTGCTCCTGATCGGTCTGGTGACCGATCTGGATCACTGTGCAGATCGTTCTGGAGAACGATCCAGCGTCGCGAGTTCCTCACTATGATCGATCAGGACGGAGCCTGATCTGTCTGGTCATGACCTGATCGGACTGGTGATCGATCAGGAGGCTCCCTGATCGGTCCAGTGACCGATCAGGAGGTTTGGACTGTGAAGCTCAGAAATCGCCCAACAAAGGGGTGGATCGGTCTGGTGATAGATCCACAACCTGGGATCGGTCTGGTGATCGATCCAGGAGAGTCCCAGAGAAATCGCGATTTCTGATTGAGCGTTGGGGACCGATCAGGACGGAGCCTGATCGGTCTGAACCCAGCCTGATCGGTCTGGTGACCGATCAGGAGGCTCTCTGATCGGTCTGGTGACCGATCACTTTAATTCAAAATGCACTGTCAGACGCTCTGATTGCGTCTGAACGTATCCGATTCTCTGCGTTTCATCTCTGATGCTCGATTTTCTGTTTGATATACTGCTCTAATGATCTGATTAAGCTGCAGGGGACAGGGAAGGATTCAAACACTCAAGGAGAGTCAAAGGTGGCCTTTCCTTGGAGCAGGTTTGTCCGTTTTCCATCTCAGGTTGCAACGGCTGGAGCTGCAGACTGGAGCTGCTGACTGGAGGGAGTCCAGGGAGTGCTCAGTGGTAGCTGGCGTTGGCAGGTAAGCAGCTGGAGGCCGCTGTGAGATGGTGTCACCTGTGCTCAGTGGAGAAACAAAAGGGCGTAGAGGAGAAGAGCAGGAGAGAGTTCGCTGAAACGTTCTTCTGGCTTGAGTTCTTGCTGCGCATTTGTGTTCTCCACATCTTGCTTGTGTGTTCTGAAGCTTCATCATCTTGAGCAAGCAATTGTAATCAGTGAAGCGACCATCCCTTGCTTGAGCACTTGGAGGAAGGAACAAGAGGCTTTGAGTCCGACAGCGAGAAGACACGGGGAAAGGGTTCTTGCGTGAGATCATCGCTGGGTGGAGCTCAGGAAAGCTTGCTGTGTTTTTGTCTTTGCTAAGTGCTAAGTAAGATCTTTCTTGTGTTTCATTGTGCTTAAAACTATATCCTTGATTGAAACGCTGTGGAGAGGTTACTCCACCAAGAAGGAGGTTGCTTTCTATCCGGTGTTCACCGGGGCTTGATCTGCCGACGATCAAGGGATCGCCCACCTTACGGGCACGCCAAGGAGTAGGGGCAAGTTATCCCTGAACCTTGTAAACCCTCCTTGTTAGCGATCTTGCTAGTTGTGTTAGTTTGTTTTTGTTTTCTGTTTTTCTGCATACTCTGTTCTTGCTACTTCCGCTGTGCTACTAACAAATCAAAGTGCAGAAATTTGATAAGCTCAAAGTCCAAGTGTTTGGCTATATTCACCCCCCCTCTCTAGCCATCCGGGTTCCAACACTACCATATTTAGAATTCCGAAAACCCTATATCAGTAGACAGGGTTTAGCTAGGAGATGATATTTTTGGTGTCCAAACCTCTAATCTTGCTGTATCACCAATGTTATAGGAGTACTTTAGGGATATCAGTGAGTTTTGAGCAAAACCCACTGATGGACCTACCATATCTGGAATTCTGAAAACCCTATATCAGTAGACAGGGTTTAGCTAGGAGATGATATTTTGATGTCCAAA